>JAODAL010057724.1:0-22503 GCA_025379985.1 Phyllomedusa bahiana | reverse complement strand
TTATTCAAAATTTGACATGGGAGCGGGTTTTAATAGTAGTTAGATTTTTGGCCCCTAGGGGGGCAGTATTTTTTGTAGTTTTTTTTCTTGTACTTGGGGCAGTATTAATTTGTTTTATTTTTGTACTTTGGGGGGCGGGTTTTAAATAGTAGTTAATTTTGTCCATAGGGGCGGGTATTTTAGTTTTTTATTCTTTAATGGGCCGGACAGTATTATAGTCATTATTTTTCTTGTACATAGGAGCATTTATTATTTTTATTTATATTTTTTGTCCCCATAGAAGCGGGGTAGTATGTAGTTATTTTATTGTACTTTGGGGGAAAGTATTATAGTAGTTATATTCTTTGTACATAGGAGGGGGTTTTATAGTAGTTATATTCTTGTACATGGGGAAAGTATTATAGTCGTTTTATTCTTTTTCATATGAGCAGTATTATATTTGTTATTTTTTGGGGTAATAGGAGCAGTTTTATAGTAGTTATATTCTTGTACATGGGGGGCCCATTTATTTTAGTAATTATATTCTTGTACATAGGGGCAAAAATTTTTAGTAGTTATATTCTTTGTACTTTGGGAAAGCAGTTTTATGGGTTTTAAATATTTTTTGTACATAGGAGCAGTATTTAGTGTTATTTTCCCTTTTACATTGGGGCAGTTTTTATAGTATTTAAATTTCTTGTACTTAGGAGCAGTTTTATGGGAAGTTATATTCTTGAAAATGGGGGAAGCAGTTTTAAATGGTTTTTATTTTTTCCTTGTACATAGGGGGGGGGTAGAAATTATATAGTTTTATTCTTGTACATAGGAGCAGTATTATTTTAGTTAAAATTTTTTGTCATAGGGAGCAGTATTATAGTAGTTAAATTTTTTTGTCCCCATGGGGGGGAGTATTATTATTATTTTTTTATTATTTTTTAAAAGTATTTTAGAGGGGCCTTTGAATCCAGGGCGTTTGTACATTCGGGGGGAAACCCAAAATTTTACATAAATCAAACGGTACCAGTGATAAGGGATAATGCAATTGGCAGGGACAAAAAGGAGAAAGGTCCCTCCCCCGCAAAGGGTTTTCAATCTAAAAGGAGGGGGAAAAGAGCAGGAGGTGGGGGGCAGAATGTATGTGGGGGAAAAGTAGTGGACAATTTTAGGAGGGTTTTTGGGAAAGCCTGAAGAAAGGGGGTTTTCAGGTTGTTTTTGAAGGTGGTGAAATTGGAGGAGGGTTGATTTTGTGGGGCAGGGGAGTTCCAGGTGGGGGTGAAGCAGGGGAGAAGTCTTGGAGACGGTTTTTTGTGAGGAGTGAAAGGGGAGAGCGAGGGGGAAGGGTCCTGAGGGGAGGGGGAAAGATTTGGGGTGAGGGGAGATTTTTGGGAAAAGGTAGGCAGAGATGTAGGGGAGGGGGAGGTCGTGGGGGCCCTTTGGTAGGTAGGGTTAGTAGCTTGAAATGAATTCTTTGGGCAATGGGCACCCAGTGAAGGGTTTGGCGGGGGGAGGGCAGGGGGGAAGTAGCGGGAGAGAGGTGGATAAAAAGGGCAGCAGAGTTAAGAATGGATTGGAGGGGGCAAGGGTGCTAGAGGGGAGGCCACAGAGGGGGATTTTTTGGCAGTAGTCAAAGGGGGAGATGACAAGGGCTTGGACCAGCATTTTTTTTGTGTCAAAGTTGGGAAGAGCGGATGCGAGGATGTTTTTCAGGTGGAGGGGGCAGGCAGGGTGAGGGTTTGGATGTGGGGTTTTTAAAAGATTGCCAGAGTTAGGATTCCCCCAAAAGGGCAGGGACTTGGGGGGAACGGTGAGGTGTGGAGCCATTGACTGTAATGAGGATCGGGGCGGGGGTAGAGTTGGTTTGGTGGAAAGTGATGAGTTCTGTTTTTTACTTTTATTTTTTAGGAGACGTGAGGAGAAGAAGGGGGGAAATGGAGGACAGACGTCGGGGGACCCGGGGGAGAGTAGAGAAGTGACTCGGGGCCGGAGAGGGTGGGTTTGGGGTTCATCAGCATTTTGGGGTTGGTTTTTATAGTAGTTATTATTTTATTTTAGTTGGGGGTTTTAATTATTATTATTTTTTTAATTATTATTTGGGTTTGGAAATTTTTATAGTAGTTATTTATTTAGTTAGTATTTTATAGTAGTTATATTCTTGTACTTTGGGGGAAATTTATTATAGTAGTTAAAATTCTTTGTACATAGGGCAGTATTATAGAAGTTAGATTCCTTGTAGCATAGGAACGCAGATTATTGTAGTTATATTCTTGTTAACTATGGGGCAGTATTTTATAGTTGTTTATCTTGTACATAGAGAAGTTATTATATTAGTTATATTCTTGTACATAGGGAGCAGTATTATAGTGAGTTATATTCTGTACATAGGGGGCAGTTATTATAGGTAGTTATATTCTTGTACATAGGAGCAGTATTAATAGTAGTTATATTTTGTACATAGGTGCGTGTATTATAGAAAGTTATATTCTTGCTACATTGGAGCTAGTATCTCATAGTTGTTTGTATCTTGTAGCATAGGGCAGTGTTATAGTAGTGTATATTCTTGTACATAGGGTAGCAGATTATAGTTAGTTATATCTTGTACATAGGGGGCAGTATTATAGTAATTATATTCTTGTACATAGGGAGCAGTATTATAGTAGTTATATTCTTTGTTCATAGGGGGGCAGTATTATGTAGTTATATTCTTGTACATAGGGCGGCAGTATTATAATAGTTATTTTCTAGTACATAGGAGGCAGTATTATAGTAGTTATATTCTATGACATAGGGGCAGTTATTATTGTAATATTATTCTTGTACTAGGAGCAGTTTTATTTCGTAGTTATTAATCTTTGTACATAGGGGTCAGTATTATAGTAGGTATCTATTCTTGTACATAGAAGCCAGTATTATAGTAGTTATCATCTCGTGTACATAAGGGGAGGGCAGTATTTATAGTAGTTACTATTCTTGTACATAGGAGCAGTTTATAGAAGTTATATTCTGTACATAGGGAGAACAGTATTTATAGTAAGTTATATTCTTGTACATATTGGGCAGTATTATGTAGTTTTTATCTTGTACATAGGAGCTGTATTATATTAGTTTTTCTTGTACTTTGGGAGCAGTATCTATAAGTAGGTTATTTTTTGTACATAGGGGGCAGTATATAGTTAGTTATTTCTTCGTACACATATGGGGCAGTATTATAGATAGTTTTTATTCTTGTACTAGGAGCAGTATTATGATTAGTTATCTATTCATGTACTAAGGGAGCAGTATTATAGTAGATTATATTTTCTTGATACATAGGGGGGCAGTTTTAGTAGTTATATTCTTGGTTCATAGGAGGCAGTTATAGTAGTAATATTCTTGTACAATAGGAGCAGTTATTGATAGTTGTTATATTCTTGTTAAATAGGAGCAGTTATATTATAGTTAGTTATATTCTCTGTACATAGGGGGCAGTGTTACTAGTTTTATATTCTTTACATAGGGTGGACAGTATCTTTTAGTAGTTATATTACTTGTACATAGGAGCAGTATTATAGTTAGTTATATTCTTTGTTCATAGGGGAGCAGTATGATAGTAGTTATATTCTGTTACATATGGGGCAGTATTTTAGTAGTTTTATTCTTGTACAGTATGAGCAGTTATTATATTAGTTATAGATTTTGTACTTTGGGAGCAGTATTATAGTAGATTGATATTCTTGTACTAGGGGGGCAGTATTATAGTAGTTTTATATCTTGCTACATAGGAGGCAGTATAATAGTAGATATATTCTTGTAAATAGGTGCAGTATTATAGTAGTTATATTCTTGTAAATAGGAGCTGTATCTATAGTAGTTATATTCTGTAACATAGGGCAGTGTTTATAGTAGTTTATTCATCTGTACATAAGGGAGCAGTATTAAGTAGTTATTTATTCTTGTTCATAGGGTGGGCAGTATTATAGTAGTTATATTCTTGTACATAGGGAGACAGTATATAGTTATGGAAGGCTATATTTCTTGTACATAGGGGGCTGTAGTATAGTAGTTATATTCTATGTACATAGGGGGAGTATTATAATAGTTTTTGATTCTTGTACATAGGTGCAGTATCTAATGTAGTTATATTCTTGTACATAGGGGCAAGTATTATTGTAGTTTATTCTTGGTATCATAGCGAAGCTAGTATTTTGTAGTTATTATTCTTGTAAATTGGGGCAGTATTATAGTAGTTATATTTCTGTACATTGGAAGCATGTTTATCGTAGTTATATTCTCTGTACATAGGGAGGCAGTAATTATAGTTGTTATACTTTTGTAAAAGGGCCAGGATTATAGTAGTTATATTCTTGTAATAGGAGGCAGTATTATAGTGTTCTATTCTTGTACATAGGAGGCAGTTTTATGGTAGTTATATACATGTACATAGGAGGCGGTATTATAGTAGTTATATTTATGTAACATTGGAGGCAGTAATATTAGTAGTTATATTCTGTACATAGGGAGCGTATTATAGTAGTTATATTCTTGTGCATAGGAGTAGTATTATAGTAGTTATATTCTTGTACATAGGGGGCAGTATTATAGTAGTTATATTCTTGTACATAGGGGTTAGTATTATCGTAGTTACTTTCCTTTACATAGGGGGCATCATTTTAATAATAAATGGTTATTAGATTTTGTGTTTGAAGCTTAAATCTGCCTCTGTTTTATGTTTTCTTGTACAGTGATGACGACGCACAAGACGTGGCAGAGTTTGTCAGATATGGGAGTATCTCAGAGCTGTGGATCGGAGTGAAATGTTTCAGCTCTTCGTGTTCTGCCGTCTCTGGAATCGTGAAGCTTCCTGCAGTAAGGTGTCTGGTGGGAAAGTAGAGGAGAGGAATTTGCAGCAGACTGAGCACAAATTAATGTCACAATCCATATACAGTCATAACTTTAAATCAATTACCTTTAAGCTTTTCCTAAAATAACATCTCAGTAAACATATGTGCACCATCTGCCGCTCGCTTTTCTGGCACTTTGTAAAATCCTTCATGCACTATTTCAGATTGTTCCAGAAAAAAAAAACCTGTGTTTCATTTGCGCTATAAACCGACCACCTGCTTTTCCCATGGATAAACTGGAAACGGTTCATGACGGCAGGTGGCAGCTAATGTGAGCGTGACAGTCTATGGGCACCACAGTCTATGGGCACCACAGTCTATGGGCACCACAGTCTATGGGCACCACCAGCCGAGCGCCATGACGTGGCGGGAAACGCATTATCACTTATTATAGGACAAGGACATTCAAGTAGAAAGCCACCGAAACAAAGCATTATGAGAATAGTTTGTGAACCCTGTGCTACTTCTTGTTCTCCCACCAATGTATCAGAAACTTTAGAAGGGTTTGAGGTTAATCCTCTTGCCCCTGATGGATTCTTTGCTGACAGCTATAATTAGAAAGGTTCACATACTTTCTCATTTAATGTGCAAGTAATTAGGATATGATGTTGTTAAGCCATCCTGTCACTGAACGTGAGACCTGTCAGAGGGGGGGTTATTCTGTCCTATGTTAGAGCAGGATGGGATTGAGGGAAGGAAGCTGAGCTTTGTAATATGTAGGTTTATATGATTTGGAGCTGGATTTCTGAGTAAAAAGCAAAGTTAATCCTAAAAGGAATTTTAGGAGAGACAGTGAAAGTCCTCATACAGTAATCGTCAGCTTTGCCTGTATCAGTGTGTGTACAGAGCATACGCTCAATCACTGAATGTGGATGTGATAAGAAGGACTTTCAATTATCTCATCCTGTAAAATAAATCCTTTCGGACTTGAATCTGCTCTTTACTGCTTCAAATCATATAAACCTACAGTTCACAAAAGTCAGTACACCCCTCATATTTTTGTATTATATCTTTTCATGGGACAACACTGAAGATCTGACACTGATATAATGTAAAATAGTCAGTGCCCGGCTTGTATAACAGTGTAAATTTGGTGCCCTCAAAATAACTCAACACAGCCATCAATGTCTAAACTGCTGGCAGCAAAAGTGAGTACACCTCTAAGTAACTACAAAAGTGAGGACACCCGTAAGTGATAACAAAAGTGAGTTCAACCCTAAGTGACACCCGAAAGTGAAAATATACAAATTCTGTCCAATTTGCCATTTGCCCTCCATGGTGTCATGTGACTCGTTAGTGTTACTCAGGAGGTAACTCAGGATCAGTACAGGATAAGTAATGTAATGTATGTACACAGTGACTACACCAGCAGAATAGTGAGTGCAGCTCTGGAGGATAATATAGGAGGTAACTCTGGATCAGTTCAGGATCAGTAATGTATGTACACCAGTGACTGCACCCAGCAGAATAGTGAGTGCAACCTCTTGAGGATAATAAGGATAGTAATCAGGGTATCAGTAATGTTATGGTTACACAGTGACTGAACCAGCAGAATAAGTGAGTGCTCAAGCATGGAAGGATAATACTGGGAGTACACTCCTAGGATCAGTACAGGATAAGTAATGTAATGCATGTGCACAGTGACTGCACCAGGAGAATAGTGAGTGCAGCTCTGGAGTATAATACAGGATGTAACTCAGGATCAGTACAGGATAAGTAATGTAAAGTATGTACACAGGGACTGCACCAGCAGAATAGTGAATGCAGCTCTGGAGGATATTATAGGATGTACCTCAGGATCAGTACAGGATAAGTAATGTATGTACAGTGACTGCACCAGCAGAATAGTGAGAGCAGCTCTGGAGTATAATACAGAATGTAATATAGGATCAGTACAGTATAAGTAAGGTACGTACACAGTGACTGCACCAGCAGAATAGTGAGTGCAGCTCTGGAGTATAATACAGGATGTAACTCAGGATCAGTACAAGATAAGACATGTAATGCATGTACAGTGACTGCACCAGCAGAATAGTGAGTGCAGCTCTGGAGTATAATAAGGGATGTAACTCAGGATCCGTACAGGATAAGTAATGTATGTACACAGTGACTGCACCAGCAGAATAGTGAGTGCAGCTCTGGAGGATAATACATGATATAACCCAGTATCAGTACAGGATAAGTGATGTATGTACAGTGACTGCCCCCAGCAGAATAGTGAGTGCAGCTCTGGAGTATAATACAGGATGTAACTCAGGATCAGTACAGGATAAGTAATGTGTGTACAGTGACTGCACCAGCAGGATAGTGAGTGCAGGACTGGAGGACAATACAGGATGTAACCCAGTATCAGTACAGGATAAGTGATGTATGTACACAGTGACTGCACCAGGAGAAGAGTGAGTGCTGCTCAGGAGTATAATACAGGATGCAGCTCAGGATCAGTACAGGATAAGTAATGTATGTACACAGTGACTGCACCAGGAGAAGAGTGAGTGCAGCTCAGGAGTATAATTCAGGATGCATCTCAGGATCAGTACAGGATAAGTAATGTATGTACACAGTGACTGCACCAGCAGGATAGTGAGTGCAGCTCGGGAGTATAATACATGAGGTAACTCAGGATAAGTACAGGATAAGTAATGTATGTACACAGTGACTGCACCAGCAGAATAGTGAGTGCAGCTCTGGAGTATAATACAGGATGTAACTCAGGATCAGTATAGGATAAGTAATGTAATGTATGTACACAGTGACTGCACCAGCAGAAAAGTGAGTGCAGCTCTGGAGGATAATAGAGGACTTATCTCAGGATCAGTACAGGATAAGTAATGTATGTACACAGTGACTGCACCAGCAGAATAGTGAGTGCAGCTTCGGAGGATAATACAGGATGTAACTCAGGATCAGTACATGATAAGTCACAGGTGTCAACCACAAGGCCCGCGGGCCACATCCGGCCCGCGGCCTTGTTTTTTTCCGTCCCACGATTCCCTGACCCCGCACAGCTGTTTTACCACAGCCGTGCGGAGTCAGTCAGCTAGTAGAGGGAGAAGGCAGGAGGGATCGTTTTCCTCCCACCTTCTCCCTTTGTATGTCGAACACTCGGTGAGCGCTGTACATTGGGCGTCGCAGGGGGCGTGACGCGCCGCTGTGCTCACGCTCCCTGTGACGCCGGGTCTCCTCGGCGGGGGCCTCTGCCGCCGAGGAGATCTCTGGGAGCTGCGTGCGGGCGTAAGTGGCGTGACGTCACGCTGCTTACACCATACACAGCTCCCGAACCGGACCGGACCGCGCTGCACGGACACGAGGTAAGTAGCTGTTTTTTAATTTTATAATCATTAGGGGGCATCTGCCTGGCTGCTGAGGGGGATTGGGCATCTGCCTGGCTACTGAGGGGGCTACTGGGCATTGCCTGGCTACTGAGGGGACTACTGGGGCATCTGCCTGGCTACTGGGGATCTGCCTGGCTACTGAGGGGACTACGGGGGCATCTTCCTGGCTACTGAGGGGGCTATGGGGCATCTGCCGGGCTACTGGGGATCCTGCCTGGCTACGAGGGGCTACTGGGGCATCTGCCTGGTACTGGGGGGGCTACGGGGCATCTGTCTGGCTACTGGGGCATCTCCCTCGATACTGAGGGGGCTACGGGGGCATCTGCCTGGTATGGGGAAATTACCTGGCTACTGAGGGGGCTACTGGGGCATCTGCCTGGCTACTGGGGCATCTGCCTGGCAATTGTGGGGGCTACTGGGGAATCTGCCTGGCTACTGGGGACCATGGGGCATCTGCCTGGTACTGGGGACCATGGGGCTTGTGTGGCTACTGGGGTATTGTGTGGCTACTGGGGACCATGGGGCATCTGTGTGGCTACTGGGGCATCTGTGTGGCTAATGGGGGGGGGGGCTACTGGGGCATTTTCCCGGGCCCTACTGGGGCATCTGCCTGGCTACTGGGGGGGGCTACTGGGGCATCTGCCTGGCCTGGGCATCTGCCTGGTATGGGGCATCTCCCCTGGCTACTGAGGGGGCTACTGGGGCATCTGCCTGGATACTGGGGCATCTGCCTGGCTACTGAGGGGGCTACTGGCTCATCTGCCTGGCTAACTGGGGAACCATGGGGCATCTGCCTGGCTACTGGGGACCATGGGGCATCTGGCTGGCTATTGGGGAATCTGCGTGGCTACTGGGGCATCTGTCTGGCTACTGGGGGACTATGGGGCATCTGCCTGGCTACTGGGGACTAAGGGGCATCTGCCTGGCTTCTGGGGGACTATGGGGCATCTGCGTGGCTACTGGGGACTAGGGGGAATCTGCCTGGGCTACTGGGGACTCTGGGGCATCTGCCTGGCTATGGGGGACTATGGGGCATCTGCCTGGGTACTGGGTGACTAGGGGGCATCTGCCTGGCTACTGAGTGACTATGGGGCATCTAAAAGGGTTTTACTGGGGGACTATGGGGCATCTACATGCTAGTGGGGGACTATGGGGGCATCTCCCATGGCTACTGGGGGGACTATGGGGCATCTACATGGCTACTGGGGGACTATGGGGCATCTGTCTGCTACTGGGGGACTATAGGGATTTGAAATGGCTACTGGGGGGACTATATGGGGCACCCTACATGGCTACTGGGGGAATTAGGGCATCCCCCTGGCTACCGGGGGTTTTTGTGGGGCATCTCCCTTTCTATAGGGAGCATTTTACCTGGTGCAGAGGGCATATTACTATCTGGCTAAAGGGGGCAAAAATACCTACTACCTACATGGGCAGAATAACTGTCCTCTACAGGGGGCTTTATAGCCACTTATCTACCTACAAGTAGTTCTAAAATTATGTCGGCCCTTTAAGGCCCTTTAAGGTATGCCGTGAGGCTGATGTGGCCCCCGGAGAAAACGAGTTTGACACCCCTGTGATAAGTAATGTATGTACACAGTTACTGCACCAGCAGAATAGTGAGCGCAGCTCTGGAGGATAATACAAAATTTATCTCAGGATCAGTACAGGATCAGCAATGTGTGTACAGTGACTGCACCTGCAGAATAGTGAGCGCAGCTCTGGAGGATAATACAGGATTTAACTCAGGTTCAGTACAGGATAAGTAATGTATGGACACAGTGACTGCACCAGCAAATAGTGAGTGCAAACTCTGGAGGAGAATACAGGATGTAACTCAGGTTCAGTACAGGTAAGCAATGTATGTACACAGTGACTGCACCAGCAGAATAGTGAGTGCAGCTCTGGGGTAATTATAAGGATGTAATCAGGATCAGAACAGGGTAAGCAATGTATGTACAACAGTGGGCTGCACCAGCAGAATAGTGAGTGCAGCCTCTGGAGGAAATACCCGGGTGAACTCAGGATAAGTACAGGATAAGTAATGTATGTACACAGTGACTGTACCAGCAGAATAGTGAGTGCAGCTCTGGAGGATAATACAGGATTTATTTTAGGATCAGTACAGGATAAGTAATGTATGTACACAGTGACTGCACCAGGAGAATAGTGAGTGCAGCTCTGGAGTATAATACAGGATGTAACTCAGGAACAGTACAGGATAAGTAATGTATGTACACAGTGACTGCACCAGCAGGATAGTGAGAGCAGCTCTGGAGTATAATACAGGATGCAACTCAGGATAAGTACAGGATAAGTAATGTAAGTACACAGTGACTGCTCCAGCAGAATAGGAGCGCAGCTCTGGGAGTATTAATCCCGGATGTTTAAATCAGGATAAAGTATTTGGATAAGTAATGTATGTACACAGTGACTACTCCAGCAGAATAGTGAGCGCAGCTCTGGAGTATAATACAGGATGTAATTCAGGATCAGTACAGGATAAGTAATGTAATGTATGTATGTACAGTAACTGCACCAGCAGAATAGTGAGTACAGTTCTGGAGGATAGTACAGGATTTATCTCAGGATCAGTACAGGATAAGTAATGTATGTACACAGTGACTGCAGCAGCAGGATAGTGAGTGCAGCTCTGGAGGATAATACAGGATGTAATTCAGGATCAGTACATGATAAGTAACGTATGTACAGTGACTGCACCAGCAGAATAGTGAGTGCAGCTCTGGTGTTTAATAAAGGATGTAACTCAGGGTAAGTAAAGGATAAGTAATGTATGTACACAGTGACTGCTCCAGCAGAATAGTGAGAGCAGCTCTGGAGTATAATACAAGATGTAACTCAGGATCAGTACAGGTAATAAAAGTATGTACACAGTGACTGCTCCAGCAGAATAGGGAGTGCAGTCGGATAAATACAGGAATGTATCTCAGGAAACAGTACAGGATAAGTAATGTATGTACACAGTGACTGCACCAGCAGAATAGTGAGTGCAGCTCTGGAGTATAATACAGGATGTAACTCAGGATCAGTGAGGATAAGTAATGTATGTACACAGTGACTGCACCAGCAGAATAGTGAGTGCAGCTCTGGAGAATAATTTAGGATGTAACTCAGGATCAGTACAGGATAAGTAATGTATGTACAGTGACTGCAGCAGCAGAATAGTGAGTGCAGACTGGAGGAGAATACAGGATTTAACTCAGGATCAGTACCCGGATAAGTAATGTATGTACACAGTGACTGCACCAGCAGAATAGTGAGTGCCACTCTGGAGTATAAACAGGAGTAACTCAGGATCAGTACAGGATAAGTAATGTATGTACAGTGACTGCACCAGCAGAATAGTGAGTGCAGCTCTGGGGTATAAAACAGGATGTAACTCAGGATCAGTACAGGATAAGTAATGTATGTACACAGTGACTGCACAAGCAGGATAGTGAGCGCAGCTCTGGAGTATAAAACAGGATGTAACTCAGGATCAGTACAGGAAAAAGTAATGTAATTTTATTACGTGACTGCACCAGCAGAATAGTGAGTGCAGCTCTGGAGGATAATACAGGATTTATCTCAGGATCAGTACAGGATAAGTAATGTATGTACACAGTGACTGCACCAGCAGGATAGTGAGTGCAGCTCTGGAGGATAACACAGGATGTAATTCAGGATCAGTAATGTATGTACACAGTGACTGCACCAGGAGAATAGTGAGTGCAGCTATGGAGTATAATACAGGATGTAACTCAGGATCAGTACAGGATAAGTAATGTATGTACACAGTGACTGCACCAGCAGAATTGTGAGTGCAGCTCTGGAGTATAATACAGGATGTAACTCAGGATCATTACAGGATAAGTAATGTATGTACAATGACTGCACCAGCAGAGTAGTGAGTGCAACTCTGGAGGAGAATACAGGATGTAACTCAGGATCAGTACAGGATAAGAAAAGTATGTACACAGTGACTGCACCAGCAGAATAGTGAGTGCCGCTGTGGAGTATAATACAGGATGTAACTCAGGATCAGTACAGGATAAGCAATGTATGTACAGTGACTGCACCAGCAGAAAAGTGAGTGCAGCTCTGGGGTATAAAACAGGATGTAACTCAGGATCAGTACAGGATAAGTAATGTATATACACAGTGACTGCACCAGCAGAATAGTGAGTGCAGCTCTGGAGTATAATACAGGATGTAACTCAGGATCAGTACAGGATAAGTAATGTATGTACACAGTGACTGCACCAGCAGAAGTGAGTGCAGCTATGGATGTGCAGTTCTCACAGCAGTCAGCAGGTGGCAGGCGGCTGGAGGGGATAGGTTTTCCCAGCTGCCACGGGTTGCGGGGAGTGAGGCGGATCAGCGCCTCTTCCTCGAGGCTCTAAAGAGAGGTGAGAGTTCGGTCACAGTAGAGGGGAGGGAGATCCCACTGTCCTTTTGGATTGAGAGGCATGGACTCTCAGCCTTCTGAGTCAAAGGACGGGGGGGAAGAAGCCAGACCCCTACAGCTGGGAGGGAGTTACCCGGAGAAACGTGGTCCTTCTCAAGTGGGAAGGCGATGATGCATGCCCCCAAAGATCTAGGGTAGTAGAGCTTCTCTTTGGGATGGAGTTCAGGGCGTCGGGCACCTTGCCCTGATCCCCTTTTGGGGTCTCCCATTTGTTATGTGAGCTTCATGCGGGCCGGGGCCTCAAGTTTTGGTCGCTACGGGTGAAGCAGAGTTGCCCGAGTGGCGGGGTTTGCTTGTTCAGGCAATCTCCCGCCAGAATATATTAAGAGAGTGACGTCTGACAGTATCGAGTTCTCTTTAGTATGGACAATATGAAGGCCATAGATTACAGGAGGTCCTCCAGTTTCCATTAAGAAACAGGGTGAGACGGTATTTGGTCGGGGGTGGCTTATGGAGAAACTGGGTGTCTAGGTAAGCACGTACCATCCATTCTATCCATTTCTTCGGGCTTGCAGATTTTGGTCTCCTACAGGGGAGCGAGTTTGACGATGCGGCGACACACAGCTTCCGCGTACAGTGTAGGGGCAAGTGTGCTGCATGTGTGGTGGAGATAGGGACACTGGCTGCTTGTGTGGCAGGATTCGCTGTCACCTATGTGCTGCCTTGGGCATCGTGTAGCGCTGGTCTTGTCTCTTTGCAATACGGTGTCTCCGGAGATGGAGAGAGTGCGGGAGTGGACATGGGAGAGGAATCGGGGGAGGGCAAGTTTAGAGGTGATGGAATTTTGGGGCCAGTGATAAGACAGGCCGTTCGAGGCACGAGGGTGAGGAGGCAAGCCGAAGGGAGAGGAGGGGGGCCCCGATCCATGCCGGGGGACTCGACCTTGACTGTGGTGGCTGCCACTGGGACCAAGTGAAGACCGGGGGAGAGCGAGTAGAAGAGGAGGCAGGGGATGGAGAAAGAGGAGGAGGCCCTCCATGAGCATCCTCAGAGGGCTGAGGAAAGCGAATTGTGAGGAGCGGCCTACAAAGAACGGGGTGCGAAGGATGGGGAATAAACAAAGAAGAGGAGGGCGTGAAGCCTATCTTTTTAGAGTGGACGATTATATTCCCTGACCCTGAGCAAGTGCGGATAACGGAAGGCAGGGAACGCCCTTCTGATCGATCTCTCTAATAAGTTACAGTGCCCCTGGTCGACCTATCGGTGGTTGAGGATGAGGAATGAGGGTGTAAGGAGCATGTGGAGAGTCTTCGGGGGGTAACGTGCGCACTCCTCTTTGGGAAGCCTCAAAACAATCTGGGGGGTCACAGAAGTTTCCAGGAGAGGGATATAACCAGCAACCAGTGGCAGCGGAGGAGAAAAGTTACAAATGGGAGTGCTACTGGAGGGTTATAGTGATCCCGTGGGGGCATATAGAGACGGGGGGTTATGGAGAGTATGGGATGGATGTCTTGTCAGCTTAAGAGGACTCAAAACCGGAAGCCTTGATGAAGAGGAGGGCGGGACAAGGGGATGAAGAAAGGCTGTCGAGCTCGATCATCATGATGGCGGATCTCCCGTTGACGCTGGCAGTTCTTAATGTTCCTGCTATTAAGTCAGTTATGGTAGATATGTGGCCTTGATTTTTTCAGCGGGTTGAAGCTGATATTTTGTTTTTGAAGAGACCCTGGATGACGATCTGTCCTTAATCAGAAAGGTAAGATGTGATGGGGGGAGGGCCTTTTACTGGTCTCTTGCAGCAAGGTATCGGTGGTGGCGGGTCCTTTTTAGTGAGAGGTGAAAGCGGAGAGTTATCGAGATCGATGATGGGTGGTGTATGATCTGATGTTCTCATGCAAGGGACTCGTGGAACTCAGACTTATTAATATTATAGTCCATAAGCACGTGGGTGTCGGAAATTTCTTATGAGGATCAAGCATTTTTTTTACAGTCGGGCAAGTTGTTTTGAGGGACTTTAATACATCCCACAAGGTCTCGGATCGGGGAGGTTCCAGAGGGGGACGGGGCGGTGGGGGGCTGGTGTTGGGGGGCCCCGACTTATGATGGCGTGCTTTGAGTTAGGATAGTCAGTGAGGTTGTCTGGTGGATTGGTCCACATCGGCACACCATACACAGGGGGTTCATTTCGTAGGGGTAGCCAATGAGGTTACGAATAGCGGTTTTTTTGAATGGGCGGCTGTCTCGTCCACCGCTGTCGGTGGATCGAGGTGATTCTCGATCATGTATGTTATGTTTTTTCTGAAAGTTTCAGAAACCTCCGCCTGGGCGAGGTCTGGAAGTCAATTCGTCGTCTGAAGAAGTAGAGATTGACAATCCTTCAAAGACTTTATTCAGAGGTCAGGTCCTTTAACTAGGTTATGAGAAAGTAAGTCAGGTGGTGGGAGGGATTCAGAAAAGGGTGTCGAGTTCTTCCGCAGACCTCTAACCTCAGAGCTGAGCAGGTACCGCCTGTACAGGCCTGAGGAGGAAACTGAGCTTTGTCTCGACCCGGGGGAAAACCCGAGGACGATCTCGGAGGAAGTCCTGCTCATGAGGTGTCAGTACGATAGGCTGCATCCTTGTTTTTGAGAGGGATTTCGGGAAAGTTACCTCGCCAGACCTTACTAGAACTGAGCGATGTCAGTGGTTGTTAAGTGTGTGACAGGCCTGAGGGATAGTTAGGGTCTTGAAACGGTCCAGATCAGAGACATGGAGATCGTCTGGTCTTTTACTAACACTCTTGGGCAGGAGGGGTACTGGATCGGGTCAAGTGGGTTTCTGGGCACCTAGCCAGGGGTAAACCTCTCGTGACGTTTTGACAGAATCGATAGAGAAGAGGACGTGAAGGTGGCGATTGAGGGTTAGCCTAAGAAGTACTGGGCTATGGTTACATAGAGTTTTACAAGACCTTTAAGGACATTGGTTCCCTTCTAGATGAGGTATAAATGAGTGTTCTCGCTCGGGCACTTTGCCAACGTCCAATGAGAGATAGAACTGATTGCTATCGAAGGGTAAAGATCCCTCCCACATTGAGAATTGGCGGTCATAGCGCTGTCAATGGTGGACAGGAAGATTTGGCAAAGTGCGTTTCAACAGCTAATTAGATTTGCTCAGCTACTGTCAGGGATCAGCACTTCTCTGTTCCGGCGCCAGCAAGTTTGTGCAGCCACCGGTGTGGGAAGCATGGATGGGCGGGGGGTATATGGAGGGGCTCAACTGTCTTTGGATCAGGCCAAGGCTTTGTTCGGGTTTGCCATGAGTATTCTGGGCCGTTTGGAGATACGGCCTGCGGGGCGGTTTGTAATGGTTGAGGACATTGATACAGTGGTGAGAGCTTTAGTCGTGAACGGGTGGATTGGGCGACCTTTTGGGTGGGCTCCGGTGTGTGTCAGGGTTGTCCCTCTTCAGCCCTACTGCTCTAGGCGTCGCAGTGACCCCTTTCTAAGGAGGTTGGATGGTGGACGTGGAGTCAGTCTGTGTTTCCTTTCGGAGGAGGGGAGTGTGTGTGCTGTTCAGTAGTAGAAGGCTATTCGGAGGATCGGATCCAGTATCAACGGGAGAGTGCGAAAGCCCTCTCGGCTTGGGAGATGGGGGGGGGGGAGATCCAGCATTCAATTCCCGGTCGCCATCCTGTGCCAGGAATCAATTAGATCTCGGCATGATTGGCAATGGGATTAACCCCAGAAAAAACTGAGAGAGGCTGAATAATCCGCTCAGTAGGTGGAAGTGGAAAGGGGGGTCCATAGACCTGAGAGAGGGGTGAACTGATCAAGACTACCTTGCCTCCGTTTTCATCTTACTGGGCAGGTGTGCCTTTGCATTGAGTCTCTCTGGCCGCGGATCTAAGACTGTTTTTTCAGTACTTTGAGTAAGGTTGTACCTAGTAAGCGTGATGTGAGTACCGCACTAGGAGGTGGGGGGGTTAGTATGGTTTACGTGGTGTTACTGGTCAACCCTTTATTATGTTTAAACATAAGCAGCCTTGGAAAGAAGGCCTCTCCTCCGTGGGTGCTCTGCAAGGTATGGCTGGAGTTATTCCAGGATGGGGAGTTGGGAGTTGAGTAGAAGATTTCCGCACGCCACACGGGTATCTCCGGCTTTCGCGCATGATCTGAAATCATCGTCGATGGGGTCTGACGTGAGGAGGTGCGGATTCGCCAGGAAATTTGGATGAGGGGTTCTTTTCAAGATTTCGGAAGCTGTCTGGACCATCTGAGATTGCGGGTGGATCTGAGGGCGGGTTAGACTTTTAAAATAGTAGGATCCCTTGATGTTTTGGGTACTTGGCTGGCGCTGTTCCACGGAAAACTATATGTGAGGAGCAATGTGAAGTTCAGGGCCCTGGGATAGGGGATGTCCTCGGTTGGTGTGCGTGGGTGCTTGAGACATGGAGCATTTCTACATGCCTTACTATAGAGGTTACCAGGGTGGGGTTCATAGGCTGGCCCATGGCGGTTCTCTATGCGGAGTGGGCGTAGGGTCGTTCAGAGAGCGAGGTGGCAGGACCTGTAGCACTTTATATTAGTTAGATAGTGGTAGGTATCCCGTGTGGCACGACGGTGCTTAGTGTTCGAAACGGCAGAAAACTTCTCCCAGGGGAAAGAGGTTATTAGGACGAATTCTAGGTGAATTGGTGAAGGTGCGCTCTTCAGTGTTCGAGAGATGGGGGCTATGGCTTCCACCTTGCGAGAGGATTCTTTTCCAGTGCCTAGGTCTACGGACTCCATATCCTGGTGGTGGGTGAAATTGGACATTAGCTTTTTGTTTTGTTTAAGTTTGGGTAGGAAAAGGCTTGGAGACCCGAAAGGTCTCAGGGAGTTGGGTTTGATTAGCTGTTGATAATATGGAATGTGGGTATTGATTTTCCGTATGGTATATTGTGTACATATGTATAAAATTATGTTGTATATGTTAGAGGGGAAAAAAATTGGGGGGGATATAGTTAGGTTGTGATGGGGGTTTGGGGATTTTAGAGAGCATGGAATGTAATGGGAAATAATGAAACCTTAGGGAACGGACTTTTGGACTAGAAAAAACGTAAAAAAAAATTTTATATCTATTAGGTATATATATATATATATATATATAAAAATAAAAGGGGGATTGATTAGGTTGGGAGGTTTTTTTGGGGGACTAGCAGTCATTCGGGTATAATGGGAATAATGGCCATTTATGGACAAATAGTGGATAGAACTTGTTTATGTAAATAGTTTTAACGTTGGAAATAGCTGAGGTTATCAAGGTGGGCAGGGGGTGTATTTACCCCCAATATTTATCTTAAATTTCTTTTATAAAAACAAAAAAAACGGTGGGTTATTGGTTTGAATGAAGGAGTGAATGGAGCTGGACCGGTCAAAATTGTAAAATATGTACAGGTTTATGGTTTCTGTATTTTTTCGTTAATTTGTACATGGTTATTCTTTGTTCAGATTTACTATTTATACAATAAAAAAGTTGCAGTTGGAGGATATACTGGATGTAAACTAGGATCAGTACTCGGATAAGTATGTATGTAACAGTGGCTGCACCGAGAATAGTGAGTGAGTTTGGAGATTATATGGAGGTAACTAGGATAGTAAGGATAAGTAAAGTATGTACAAGTGATGCACCAGCAGATCGTGGTGCAGTTGGAGGAAAATACTGGCAGTATAGGATCCGTATGGGATAAGTAATGTCTGTACCCGTGACTGCATCAGAGATAGTGAGTGCAGCTCAGTAGTATAATAAGGATGTAATCAGGATTCAGTACAGGATAAGTATAAATGTATGAACACAGTGACTTGCACAGAGAATAGTGAGTGCAGTTGGAGGAGAATACATTAAGGACTCCAGGATCAAGTACAGGATAAGTATGAATGACAGTGATGCACCAGCAGAATAGGAGTGCAGCTCTGGAGATAATAAGATGTAATCAGGTCAGTAAGGATAAGTCATATATGTACAGTAGATGCACTGCAGAATAGTGAGTGAGTCTGGAGGAGAAATACAGGGTTGTAATCAGGATCAGTAAGGGATAAGTAATGTATGTACACAGTGACTGCACATCAGCATAGTGAGTGCAGCTCGGAGGATAATACAGATGTAACTCAGGAATCAGTAAGGATAAGTAATGTATGTACTGTGACTTCACCAGCAGAATAGTGAGTGAGTTGAGTTAATAAGGATGGTAACTAGGATTCCGTCAGGATAAGTAATGTATGTACAAGTTACTGCACCAGTGAATAGTGAGTGCAGCTCTGGAGAATAATACGGGGATGTAACTCAGGATCAGTACGGAAAGTAATGTATGTACACCAGTGACTGCACCAGCAGAATAGTGAGGCGCTTGGAGGTTTAATACAGGATGTAACTCAGGATCATACAGGATAAGTAATGTATGTACACATTGACTGCACCAGCAGAATAATGAGTGCAGCTCTGGGATTTATAATACGGGTGTAAATTTCAGGATCAGTACAGGATAAGTAATGTATGTACACAGTGACTCATCTGTTTGTCATATAATTCTGTATATTATCCTGGAAGTAGTGGTCAGAGAAGGACATCACCGTGAATGGTCCAGCTGCCATTGACATACTTACCCTTTGTAATTGGCAGTCAGGACACATTACCCTCAGGCATTAGGACATTAGATCTTGTAGTGTAGAGAGCGGTGATCACCGATGAAGTTCGCTGTCAGTTTATAGTGGAAAACAGAGCAGCTGCTAATCCCAAAATAAACGATATGTCAGGATTTAATTATCAACACTAAGCACACAGCGTCCACATCGCGGCTGCTGCCAGCATTGGCTCCACCGCCGGAGCTGGGCCCCTCTGTCTGGTGCTCTCTCTGGGCTCCGTATCTGCGCAGGTGATCATTTCATGGAGAAGCTTTTTCCCATCCTTGTAAAGTCGGATCTGTTTTAAAGAGAAAGTATGGTCACAGCATGACCTGGTGCAGAAACCTTGGAGATCCCTATAGAACAGTGGTCCTCAAACTGCGGCCCTACAGCTGTTGGGAAACTACAACTCCCATCATGCATGTGTATAATCCTATAACAGTGGGATGTTTGGGAGTTGTATTTTCCCCAAAACAGTGGAGGGCCGCAGTTTGAAGCCACTGCTATGGGAATAACATCATTACTGTTTGATGCTTCATATAGTCGCACTCAACAAAGTCCAGCAAACTTGAAGGCAGATCTGAGATTTCTTTGGAACGTCTAGCTTAGAGAAGGCCACAGTGAATGCCCCAGCTGCTTCCATCAGACATGACATAAAGGATACAAGAACTGTAGTTCCTTTTGGGGCACATTGCTCCATCTATGGTAAGCTTAGCAGGGTTGGCCACTTTTTAGAGGGCAGTTAGCTGGTTCCTGTAGGTCACCACTGGCCCTTCCCTTTAAGACTTTATAGCTAGTAAGACTGATGTTTGTTTTCTTATCCGTTATGATACATAACAGTGAAGGGGTTAATACCAGCATCCTTGGTGCTCTACGAAAAAGAAGGGGTTAATACCAGCATCCTTGGTGCTCCATGGAAATGAAGGGGTTAATACCAGCATCCTTGATGGTCTATAGAAATGAAGGGGTTAATACCAGCATCCTTGGTGCTCAATGGAAATGAAGGGGTTAATGCCAGCATCCCTTTGGGGCTCTTTTTGGAATGAAGGCGGTTAATACCAGCATTCCCTTGGTTGCTCCATGTTATAATGGGGTTAATGCCTTGCAAACCTTGGTGCTCTACGGAAAGGAAGGGGTTAATACCAGCATCCTTGATGGGTCTATAGAAATGAAGGGGTTAATACCAACATCCTTGATGGTCTATAGAAATGAAGGGGTTAATACCAGCATCATTGTTGCTCTGGGGAAATAAGGGGGTTAAATACCAGCACCCTTGGTGCTCTACGGAAAGGAAGGGGTTAATACCAGCATCCTTGATGGTCTATAGAAATGAAGGGGTTAATACCAACATCCTTGATGGTCTATAGAAATGAAGGGGTTAATACCAGCATCATTGGTGCTCCATGTAAATGAAGGGGTTAATATCAGCATCCTTGTTACTCCGGGGAAATGAAAGGGTTAATGCCAGCATCATTGGTGCTCTTTGAAAATTAAGGAGTTAATAATAGTATTCTTGGTGGTCTATGGAAATTAAGGGGTTAATACCAGCATCCTTGGTGCACAATGGAAATGAAGGGGTTAATATCAAAATCTTTGGTGCTCAATGGAAATGAAAGGTTAATGCCAACATCCTTGGTGCTGTATGAAAATAAAGGGGTTTACACCAGCACGTTTGGTTCTCTCTGGCAGTAAAGGTGGTAGTGTAGAGATCTAGAGAGGAAGAAGAGTTATTGTTAGTAGTGGTCTTGAGCAGTGAAAGGGTTAATATGAGAATAACTTGTGGTCGAAGGCAGTAGAGGTGTTAGTCCCCCCTCCAAAAAAACAAAAACAAAACCAAAAAAAAAAAACAGCAACACAAGCAAAAAAAAATTCTTTGTCCGTAATGGAATTGTCTAACTAGACAGATTAGCTTTCAACATATAGGGAATGGTAAATGAAGACTTTTTCCAAATATATTGCTTTGTTTATTCTGCTTGGTTGAGAGATTTTATCTGCTCTAAATGCACACAGGTTACTCTGGGTGACTGACCGGCTCTCCTCTTCTTTTTCTGCTCTTTGTCTTATCTGGGAGCAGTGAGTAACGTCACAACAGGTCGGCACACAGGATGGCGGCAGCTTAAGATCAGAGTGTGTTATCTCTAACAAACAAAGAAGACCAAAAAGTGTAGAAACCAGCACGGCGCATAAGAGTACATACGTTCATTTATTTACAGATCCATAAGTAAAAATATCAGGTAATGTTTAGGTTACAGAATACGCTTACGCGATTTTTGCAATATGTGCCCTTGCTCACAACATGTGAGGTGTGAAGGATTTCTGATACATTTCAGCTGGTGGAACGACAGCTTGCCAGGCAACCTTTTATCAGTGGTAAAAATACTTTGAATTCCAACATATATGGGTAAGTACTTTTTATTTATTTATCTATGTAAAAAAGAAGAGTAATTACTTATTTACTTTGAGCACTGAAGCTCTGTGCACTATAGATAACATCTCCTGCTCTCATGTCAGTGCAATTAGAAGAGCTATGACTATGGAGCTGATGTGCTCCATAGTTTTTAACCTCTTATCGAAGAGTAATTACTTGTTTACTTTGAGTTCTGAAGCTCTGTGCCTATAGATAGCATCTCCTGTTTCTCATGTCAGTGCAATTATAGAGGTGTGACTATGCAGCTGATGTGCTCCGTATTTTTTAACTGCTTAGCGAAGAGTAATTAGTTGTCTACTTTGAGCTCTGAAGCTCTGTGCACTATAGATAACATCTCCTGCTCTCATGTCAGTGCAAGTATAAGAGCTGGTGACTATGGAGCTGATGTGCTCCATAGTTTTTAACCTATTGGTGAAGTGTAATTACTTCTTTACTTTGAGCTCTGAAGCTCTCTACACTATAGATAACATCTCCTGCTCTCATGTCAGTGCAATTAGAAGAGCTGTGACTATGGAGCTGATTTGCTCCATAGTTTTTAACCTCTTATCGAAGAGTAATTACTTGTTTACTTTGAGCACTGAAGCTCTGTGCACTATAGATAGCATCTCCTGCTCTCATGCAGTGCAATTTTTAAGAGGTGTGACTTTGAGCTATTGGCTCCATAGTTTTTTAACTTCTTAGCGAAGTGAATTAGTTGGGCTACTTTGAGCTCTGAAGCTCTGTTGCACTAAGTTTTGTTTTTGGTTTATGGGGTTTGGTGGGGGTGTTTTGTTTTTTTTTTAAATTTTGGGTTTTTTTTTTTTTGGTTTTTAAAATTTTTTTGTTTTATTTGTTTAGT
>JAODAL010057723.1:0-22505 GCA_025379985.1 Phyllomedusa bahiana | reverse complement strand
TAAAAACCAAAGTGTTTGCCTAAGTTTTAAAAGGACGTACCCAAATTTGAACTTTTTGGGGAAATTTTAATTTCAGCTTTTTCCCAGCCTTGTTTGGGTTTTTAATAATGAAGGTTTTGTTGTTTCCCCCCATGATTTAAAAGGAAATTTCGCGCATAACGATGCCCCACTATCGAAAAAACCTTATCGATAGGGGCCGACAAAAACACTATGGGATCGATCCGAAAACCCCCAAACGCAATTCGCCAAAAACACTAGCCCCTGGGTTTTAAGGGGGGGGGGAACAAATTTTTGGAAAAACTAAATTTGGGATAAGGGGGGAGGCATTTTGGATGAAAAATTTTTAAATTTCCAAATTACCCTTTTGGGGGAATTAGTTTATTTTTAAAAATGTTCTCATTATTTTAATAAGAAATACGAAAAACATGCTCGGTTTTTTTTTTGGGTTTATTTTTGCTTATGTTTTTTTCATTTGTAGTTTTTTCCCTATATATTATTATCATATTTTTTTATGTTTTTTTCACTTTTTTTTCCCCCTGTGGGGTGCATCATTTCGGGGGGTAGTTCCCCCCCTGAAACACTGTATGGGCGTCCCGCATGTGCGCTGGGGGTGGCTCTTACGTCCCCCTCCCCCCCGCCTTGTGTGGGGGGGGGTTTCGCCGGATGCGGGCCCCTCCCGCGTGGAGGGGTGGCGCCCCGGAAAGTGCGAGAGCGCTGCGGGGGGGACCGGGGGGGACAGGGCCCTTTGGGGCTGTTTGGACAACGGGTGTTTTTATTTTCTTGGGGAATATAAGGTGATGCGTTTTTGACTGTATGTATGTTTAGATTAAGGGCTCTGTGAAGATCGAAAGCGTTAGAGTTTTTGGGCCCACCATTCTTGGCTCATATTCCCTCACTTTTTTTTTAAGGGATTACAAATAAAGGCGCTTGGATTTTATTTTTACCAGATTTGCTGGAAAACCTGTTTTCAATTTTTTGCAAAAATATTATACCTTTTTGTCTGTGCCCAGAAATTGTGGGAAAAATCAAAATGATTTTCCCCCTTTGAGCTTTACCCGGCTTTTGGGGATCGTGCTTCACGTTTTTTCAGGCAAGAAAGACTTTTCCCAGGTGAAAATGGGGGCTTCGGTATTTTTTTTAGCACCCAAACAGAAAGTACAACTGCAAGGCATGCACAAACACAAACAAAAAAAAAAAACGCCGGCCCCGTTTTGGGTTTTAACTAACAGGGTCACTTACGGGTCGGGTTTTGAAAGTTCACCCTGCGGGTTTTTCCACCGGACCCCAACCCAAGGCTTGAAGGTAGCCGGGGGGGTTTTTTAACCCACCAAAGCCCAGCTTACCTGCTGTTTTTTAATACCCCGGGGAAAAACCCCGGAGTGGAGTAAGGGGAAGTGAGCACCCCCCTCCCTCTATGTCCCCCCCCCAAATAAAAGGCCGCCCCCGGGGGAAAGGGGCTGAAGCCATACAACATATTACGCATGTTAAACATTTTGTCGACAGTCAAAACTGTCAACCCTTTTGAATTTTGGTTTCTTTCCCCCCAAGTCCCCTTTTAATTTTGGGGGAATGTGTTTTTGGACAAAAAAAGGGTTTGCATGCCAGGAAACTGGCCGGGATGTACACTCCATTGAAAAACCCCCCTTCCTGCTTTTTGGCCCCTTTACACCTTGTTTTTGATTCCCTGAAAAAAATTTGTTTTAAATAATGCGTCTTAACCAGTCAAATTTTAACGGTGAACAAAGTGCAAACCCAAAAAACGGGGCTGGGGGATACTTACGTGTAAAACTGTGTTTTTAAGGCTGTTTTTTTTAAATTTGGATTAATAAAGCAAAACTGTTTTTTCCCCGTTAAAAGGGGGGGGCTATCCCAAAGGGCTCCCACACACAGTCTTGTCAGCTACAATCTTATTAATTTTAAGCACTTCATTTAAGCACTTTTCAGGGGCTTTTGGGGGTTTTTATTTTAGTAAAATTTGTAACGTCCCTTTTTCCTCATGTTTTTCGGGCCCCTTTTAAAGAGAACCCCAAAGTGAAAACATTTTCAATGTAATGCTATACTTGGAGTCTCCAGAGTAAAAAAATAAAAATGCCACAGGCACCAAAAATAAACACTATGTGTAAGTGGATATTTTTTTTAAATCATTTATATGAACTAAGTGAACATTTGGCCTGTGTTGAATAACGAAACTAAAAACAGCTTTCTCAGCTGAAAAAAAGGGATTGTTTTTCCCAAAAAAATCAAGTTCAACCAAAGACAGGGAGGTGTGGATTAAGTACAAGTAATTTTAAAGCTTTGTTTCCCTCTATTGATCCAGAGGAAAATGGAACCTATAAACCTTGAACCAATCTGTCAACAATAAGGAACGTATGTATTATCCCAAATTGACCATGAGGACTCGGATCTACATTTTAAAAAGCATTCTATAAGTCTACTTATTATTATTATCATCATCATCATCATCATCATCATCATCATCATCATTTATTTTGGAGCGCCCTTGATCTCACCCCCCCCCCTGGGCACTATAATTTCAGCGGGGGTATCATAAAAAAAAAGTGTCAAAACAATTAAAAAAAAATACAAAGTGACCATAAGAGACTCAACAACTGGTACAGAGGGAGAGAGGGCCTGTCCCGCGAGGCTTACCATCTACACGGGAATGGGTGAGAAGAGACAGAAGGTGAGGTGGCAGGACATGTTTGGGGGGCGGGAGGAGTTGCAA
This sequence comes from Phyllomedusa bahiana, assembly GCA_025379985.1. Classification (NCBI taxonomy): domain Eukaryota; kingdom Metazoa; phylum Chordata; class Amphibia; order Anura; family Hylidae; genus Phyllomedusa; species Phyllomedusa bahiana. The sequence goes on along the minus strand of JAODAL010057723.1, from coordinate 19,780 downwards.
ACGGTTATGTTGGTTCTATGCCATCCTGAAAAAGGTAGGTTTCAGGTTATTGAAGAGGGGTGAGAGATGGGGAGAGTCATGAGAGTGTTCTGAGTTCCAAAGTGTGGGGAAGCACGAGAGAAGTCTTGGAGACGGTTATGTGACGGAGTTGTGATAAGAGGAGAACATGAGGAGAGGTTGTGAGGAGCGGAGGTTGCGTCGGAGGGAGGTATTTAAGAGTTATGGCAGAAGATGTATCTGGACGGGGAGAGGGTTATGGAGAGCCTTGTAGGTCAAAGTTTGTAGCTTTAACTGTGATTCGCTGTGAATGGGTAGACCAGTGAAGGATTGGCATAGGGGAGAGGCAGGGGAGTAGCGCGGAGAGAGGTGAATCAGACGGGGCAGATATTAGGATGGTTTGGAGCGGGAGCGAGGTTGCTAGTGGGAGGCCCCAGAGAAGGATGTTGCAGTAGTGGGGGGCGGATGATGAGGGCCGTTGGACAAGATTTTTGTGTTTCGCGTTAAGAACTTGATCGGATTCGGGAAATAATTTTTTTAGGTGGAGGTGAAGGCAGTGATGAGGTATGGATGTGCGGATTGGAAGGAAGATTGGAGTCAAAGTTATCCCATGGCTGCGGCCAAGTTGTGGTGCCTGGTAGAGAGAGCTGTCTGCCATTAAAACAGTGATAGGAGATCAGGTGGTGAGATGGAGTGGGAAAACGGTCGGAAAATAATAAATTCAGTTTTCTCCCACGTTTAGTTTTAGGAGGGGGTCGGGGCGGAGACGGACGGAATGGACGAAGAGACAGTCAGGAATCCAGGAAGATGAGAGAATGTCGACATCTGGGGCGGAGATGTAGAGTTGGGTGTATCAGATACAGTGGTATTGAAAGCCGTGTGAAGCTATGAGCTGACCTCAGAGCCAAGGAGTGTCGCATAGAAAAAGAGTCGTGGGCCAGGACTGCCTGGGGAACACCAACAGAGAGAGGGAGGGGCGGGAGGAGGTGGAGCGAAAGTGAGAAACGCTGACTGTTCGATAGTGAGGTAGAGGAGATCGTCCAGGAAAGGGCGAGACGTGATGCCAAGGGAGGAGAGGATGAGTTGGAGGAGGTGAATGGTCAAACAGTGTCAAGGAAGAGGCAAGGTCTAGGAGAGAAGACAGAGTAGTGGCATGGAGGCTTTGGCCTGTTGCTAGACGTTGGTGACTTTGGTTAGGGGCGGTTTCGAGTAGAGTGGAGGGGGACGGAAACGTTGGGATCGGGTCAAAGAGAGAGTTGGTGGAGGATGGGAGGACAGTTGAAGAGGGACGTGTAGTCAAGGGAGTTTCGAGGAAATGGAAGCAGTGAGATGGGGCGATAGGTAGGACAGCGAGAGGAAGGTCAAGAGATGGTTTCTAGAATGGTGGATTGATGGTTAGACTGTTTAAACTGACGGAGGGAAGATGCTCAGAGGTTAATGATAGATTGAAGAGGATGGGTGAGGGCTGGGATGATAACAGCACTGAGGTCAGGGATGAGGTGAGAAGAGCAGTGGGAGTCAAGACTACAGGTGGTTGAGGGTTCGTGTGGTCGTAAAGAGGAGAGCTTGTCTCCGATGTGACGTGAGAAGCGAGAGTTAGCGGGGATGGGAAGGGTATCGTGTGGCAGGTGTTAGGCGTGGGCTGAGGGGATGCAGGTGTGACGCTTTGTCTGATGAGATTTATTTTATTTCTGGAAATTGAGTTGCAAAATCATACTGCTGAGAGGAGAGAGATGGGGGAGTAAGTGCTTGGTGGAGCCGGAGAGAGTTGAAAAGGTGTTAAAAGTTGTCTGGGTTGTGGGACAGGCGCGGCTGTATGAGAGTCGTCGAGTCGTCTTCGTTTGGTGTGGTGCGTGCGAGGATTTAACTGCTGTTATAGTCGATTCTTTTATATGCAGGTCGAAGTCAGTGGTGGAGGGTTTTTGATTACCAGCGGCGTTCGAAACACTGGAAGCTCACCTCAGTGTTGGTGGAGTCTGTGTGCGGGTTGTCTGTTCATTTTGCGTGTTTTGTTGTGTGTGAGAGGCGCGACTGCGTCAAGAGTGGAGGTGATTGTAGTTGTTGTAGAATGTGGTGGCTGGTCTGGATCAGAGAAAAGCGGTATATTGTTAGAGAGTGTGCAAGAGGTCAGAGAGAGTGCAAGGGCTTGAGGGTTTGAGGTTCCTACGTGCGTGTTCTAGATTTGGTGCGCAGGAGGGGGCGGTGGAGTGGTGTGGAGGAGCAAGTGAGCGGTTGTTGTCAGAGCTCGGGAGCGGCGAGTTTGAGAGGTTAGATAGGGGGGACAAAGGCAGGGTGAGATGAGGTCCAGTTGTGTGTCGTCGTTCTGTGTGAGTGGCTCAGAGGTCCACTGAGAGGGCAAAGAAGAGGAGAGTGACAGGATTTTGATAGTGCTGGAGTTGGTGGTGCTTAGCGATTTGGAATGTTAAATCTTCCACCATGATAATTGTCGGGATGTCGGGTGAAGAACGTGGAGGCCAAGGAAGCCAAAGTGGTCAGGAAGGTGGTGGCCGGGGCCGGGGGATGTAGACAAAGACTTGGAGGTAGGAGGGGGTAGAAGCGGAACGAAGGCACTGAAGGAGGGAGGGTACAGGTGGAATGGAGGAGAATGGAACCGTCTTGACCAGAAGAAGGCCGAACCTCCGCATGTTTACTTACCAGGGGCGGGGGGTGTGGGTTTAAAAACTGGAGCCCCAATAGGAGAGTGCAGCAGGGGAGTTGTGTCAGACGGTTGTAGAAGTTTCTGTTATCCAAGGAAGGTGAGATTGCTGTGGATGATGAAGAGGTCGGGATGAAGGGAAGCTTGTTGACCACAGAACGTGCATTCCAGAGGGTAAGGACATGGCGGATAGGTTGCTGCAAGGGTGAGGGCGGATGTTGTGAGGTTATCGTGTTGAATAAAGGTGTGTGTGGTGCCTGCTGGTCTGTAAGAAATGCCTGAAACACAGTGGGGATGCGTGAGGGGGCCCGGTGTGCATTGGGACGATATGTCCCGGCCGCGAGGCGAAGCTAGGTAGTAGCGTGAGGTGGTGTGTGGTGGGTAGAGGGAAAAAGGTGGTTGTGTGGGTTTTTTGAGAAAGGTTCTTAATGTTGTGAAAGAGGTGAAGAGTAGAGGTCAGGTGTCGAGGAGTAAGACGAAGGGAGATCTGGAATCATTTGCCAGCGGTGGGTGTCGAGGGGAGACACAGGAGTTTTGATGACTTTTTAGGGAGGCAGTGATGATTGTGGCAGAGCGGGCATATTGGGTTCAGTTTGATGTGAGGAGCTGGGAAGGGTTCGATTGGTTACATTTTGGTTTCACTTCTGTTTCAAATCGCTGGTATTAGCTGCATACACTTAAAGGAGATGACTTAAAGGATGTTGCACTGATGCTTAAAAAAAAAGGGAATGTCAATAGATCATGTTCCCCAGCCACAAGCTAGTGAAGACATGCTGGTTTTCAGGCTGTGTTTATTTCTGTAAATGCAGTAGTTTCGGCTTTAATGCTCAAATCTGATTCATGCGAGGTGTTTTAGCCCCACCTCGCCTCAGGTGGGAGAGTAAAAAACGGACTCTTTTTGGCTGAAAACTGCAGATTTGAGCATTAAATAATAAACACTCCAGCATCCTTGCAAATGGAGTGATGAAAGATTACGTAGCTGTGGAGCTCTATTTCTAGACAATTATGCTCCCGCAAATTACAGCGCATAGATGCCATGTCGAATATCCTAAGACTTTCTTGAAGCCTTCTACTGTTCCTGCTGTGATCAGCTCCTGAGGCATTTTTTCCACAGATTCAGAGTTCTTTTGGTAAAGAAAGCTTGACCTCTATGGATACTGAAGTGGGAGTGCTCCTTGCCACTTTAAGGGCTTTTCATAATATTTTTTTGTAAGGTTCATTAATTTACTTATACAAAATAATCATGTCTCCTGTAGACATCACTTTAAGGTTACAAAAGTTTAATTAATTTAACCTCTCCTCATAGTTTAGATGTTCCATGCCCCTTAGCAGTTAAAACACCAAAGAAAATGCCACAGACTTGAACTGCAAAATCCCCTGCTGTGAATTGATTAAAATAAAAAATATTATCACGCAATAAAGATAACATTACACAAAAGGAGGAACTAATTGTTCATCACCTCTAGGCTCAGTTATACCAAAGCCATAAATCCAACGGACTTCCCGTTGTACAGGGCAATTTTTAATTTCCTCATGTTTGTTGGAAAAAAAAGCTAGGACAAATGGGCTTACTCTTTACTGTCGGGACCACAAGGTAACGGAGGAAAAGGAAGGAAATTGCTTTTCAGCTGTATGTTATTTACCTATTGGATGTGATTACCTTTTTAAGGGAGGTGAGTTAGTTGTGTGTTACCCTGACGAAGCGGTGTGGAGAAGTAAACGCGTTGGGGTCTGTCTGTGCCTCTCTGGGTGGGTATGTCGCTCTTATATGGGTGATTATAAAGGTGACATATCATTGATTATTATGTATATTTATATGTATATATCGATTATATACTATGTTATTTATTTGATATGAATTATGCACCGTATGCTATACACTCTAGTGTGGGGATGTATCTTATGTGGACAACCCATTTTTAGCTATATGTTATTTGTTCTTGTATTTTTGTGTTTTTTCTCTACATTTGTAAATTAATAATAAGTTTATATATTTATTTATATGTATATTTTGGTAGTTTTCTTTATAGATTGGTGTTGGTTAGAATCTTGGTTTATACTCTGTTTTTTATGATTTTTTTGATATATTGGCGTATGTTTAACATAACCTATCTTTAGGCCTCGTTCACACGGTTATTTGTCCGCGGATTGGGCGTTAATCAGCGCGGATTGCGCTGTGTACGGGCCCAATCGTGGAGAGTAATTACGGTAATCCACTGCTTTGCAATAGAGAACCAGTGGTTCCGTCGTCTCCCGCTCGGCGCATGCCGGGGGGGTGGAAAGGACGTACATTATATACGGGGTAATGCGTTGTAGATAATGCAAAGTTTGGGGCCGGGGAGGGCGCCCCCGCCGCGCTACGGCCCCTCCTTAGTCACGCCGAGATTTGCGGAGCGCATCGGTCCACAAATAGCATGACATAGCCGTGTGAAACGGCCTTACAGTGGCCAGAGCACTGTTCTGATACAAACAGATTTAAAATAACATTTGGATCATTAATCACCCTGGAAGTGATTTTAGAATAAATACTAACATAGTTAAACGTAATAATTATTCAGTACGACAGAAATTCTTTGCTGCTTAGTGGGTACAAAAATAAAAGGAGCAAGAATGCTATGTTTTTCATCATGCAGAGGATTTTGATTTCTGTATCAGAAAAAAAAAAATCCCTGACTGCTATAAAATTTAAGAAATCAAATCAGCACAGAATTTTGAACTTAAGAATGAAAAGGTATTTTAAAGTTAAAATTAACTAAGTTTTGGGGGGCGTGGCCGGGACGCTGAGCATGATGGGCAGCGTGAAGAAGGAGCTCTCTGCTATGAACCGCAGATAAAAGGGGCTAATTCAAGAGGACTTGGCTCAGTAAACGCATTATTAGGACCGGAGACACCCTCTTTACTCACCGGCCTCCGGGAAAGACGAATATTAGATCTCAGCTGCGTGGACCGGTCGGCTGGTTTCGGCGGGAGGTTTAAACGGCCGACCGGACAGAGAGCTGGGAGGACAGCGGTCTTCCCAGCGGGGACTTCGGTGACTGACACAGACTTAGCGGCATATAACACATCCGGCGGGTCGGCGAGCTGCCTCCTGAAAACCCCATCGACCCGTAAGCACTTCAATCTTGCTAGCGGATCGGAGTCCTATCTCTTGACACGTGGAAGCTGAGAGCATCACCTCCAGGGGCCTGATCTAAGGAGCGGCGGCTGAAACCTGGCTCAAAGGTTTGACGGAGGGTGTCTGAGGGACGCTCAGAGGGTCGTGGGTCTCAAACCCGTAGCAGCAGACACTATACCGGCGGTTTCTGATCTCTTCTGAAGCCGACGAGCGCCATTAATAGCAAAACAAACCCAGCGAAGGGGTGGAGGGTATGCTCGCCATTTGGGCTGCTGATGCTCCCGGGAATAGCTCTTCTTTGCATAACTTGGTGCATTTGAGACAGCATCCCCTGGAGTTAACCATCATCATCTACCGAGGGCACTCATTTATTTGATTTGCCCACTGTACTTAACACGCAGGATGGGTCCATATAAATAATCCAAGAGGGAGGCGCCATTTTAAGATAACGTGATATTCTGTGATGGGACAGTTCAGAACTTCCAGAGGGTATTGCATCACGAGATTTATTACTTCCCTGCTACATCCTATGCTAATAACTACAATTTCCTCAGCAGAAGCGGTGCTGAACAGAACATTGTTGAATCTGGGTTCAACAGTATTGACCGACCTTAAAAGAAAGCCGAAACTACACCCTCTTGATATAGAGCTTGCGGAGTTCTTATCCGAGTAGCGAGCTCATCACATTTGAATTTTCTACGCAGAAACGAACTTGGAAACTGCCGAGACCTCTAAACCTCCAAATGTCAAAAAAGATAAGGTCCTGGCTTGGTTGGATCCAACCCCGAAAGTTGGTCGGATCACCTGAAGATAAGGGATTAACCCCTCCCCTGCGTATGGCAACATATCACGGAAGGTCCCAACTGGCCTCTCAATGGAGTCTATTCGCAGGAGAGTCACCTACAGAAGCACAGGGTACTTACACCTCAGAATGGAAGGGACTATGTGGCCTTTACCTCAAAAAATGACTTTTAAAGTCCCTGGTAGCGGAAGTCACAGGCAGCATGTCGATGGGAAATCTTTTAAATGTCATCGACACTGATCTGAACGCAATGTTGACAATGGGTTGGAGGACTAGCGGAGGCAAATGATGAACATAGGAATTATGCCTCTCGATAATGCAATTGATCTCCCAGACCAGATCTTCAAGAAAACTAAAAACCATTTCGGAAGGACTGGACAATAGAGGTAGGCGCCATAAAATCAGAGTGTGTGGGTGGGTGCAGAAGATTAAAGGAGCGAATGACATCCGAAACAATTAAAAAACATCTTCCACTACCTTACTGGGCGACCTCCTTACACGAGTAAAATGGGAAGAGTCATTAGCACTGAACCCAAAGGAAAATTCCCATTTCCCTAGAGATATTCATTTGCAGCTACAGTGACTTCAGTTTACGAACGTATCATGGCAAAGCAGATCAGCAAGACCATCGCATTTCAAGGCGTCATATACAACTATACCGGATTCTTTCAGGAATCCTTGCATAAGCGGCGGTGCTGAAATTGTTCGACAATCAACCAGCATGCATTAACTAAGTTGGCATTCGATTGCATCAAAGCTCTAAGGTGCTGGCAAAACACCATCCGTCATCCGATACCGTAAAACGTACCAAATTTGGAAATCCTCCTACTTCTCCTTTTCAATTTCATAAACCTTTACAAACCCCACTAATTAAACCACCTCTAACATTTCCCTTCCTCACACCCCCTTTCATACAACATTACATCCACTCTAAACTCACATTAAACACACCAAAAAAATACAACATTAATATTATCTTTCCCCCCTTATAACATCCTTACACCCAAACACAAAAAAAAAAAAAAAAACAAAAAAAAAAAAAAAAAAAAAACAAACAAAAACCCAAAAACAACAAACACACCACACTCAATATATAAACTACACTACAACCACTTTCAAACAAATTACTCAAATAATCAAATCCCCAAAAACATTTCCATAAATATCAACTTAACTCTAAAAACATAAAACACATCACTTTCTCCCTAACTTTACACTCATTCATTAATTAATACACTCATTTTTACAATTCTTAAAAATAATAAATAACAAAATTCCCAATTTCTCTTCACCATCCCAAAAAATTCATTACCACTAAACAATTAACACTCATAAAAATAAATCCCCACACTCACACACACAAACCGCACCATAACTACAATCTCATCACAAAACACTGAAAAATAACCAACACAAAACACAAACTCCAAACCAAACAAAATCTAAAACCACACACTTACACCATTACCACACAATACAACACATACCCTTAACCCACCATCAACCCCTTCATTCAACCCACCCCTCCCACCCCCCCTAACTACCCTCCAAATAAAACATCATTCTCCACAATTCACCTTCTAACCAAAAAATAAATCACTCCCACAAACCTTACATCACATTCCACCCATTCATACCTCTCTACTTCTATTTTCATCACAACTACCAACCATACCCAAACCTTATTCACTTTTATCCATCACTCCCCTTTCCTCACCCAGACCCAAACTATTCCCTCTACCCTTTACCCCTAGAACTCCAATTACACCAACTCTCCACCACCATACACCTTTACCCACAACCACTTAACACATTCCTACAATCCCCCCCATACTATTCAACCAAAATCACTTATCTTATAACAATATTTAAAAAATTCATACATTCACTTAACACAATACTTTCTATCTACCTTACCCCCATCACTCACACCCCTCCAACTCCCAAACTACTTCCTCTACTTATCAATAAATCTATACATTCTTTATCAACACCCTCTCTTTTCCACACCAAAAATCAACCCCTCCCCCAAACTTCCAATCCAACAAAAACATAAACAATCCCACCTACTCCCTCCTTAATCCTATACTACTATCCCCTCCCTATTACTCCCATAATACCAACACCACTCCAATTCCTTCCAACCCCCCTTCATACCAATTCTCATCCTCATTCCCACAACACCCCCCACCCTCCCAACTAACACCCCCAACTTCCAACCAAAAACCACCATCTTCCCTATTCACCTTACTACAACATTTTTCCCCTTATAACACTCTTTACTTACAACAACAACTTACATAACCTCCCCTCCCCCCCCACATCCACTCACCAACTCCCATCCTTTAAATTTCCTCCTCACCCACCCCCAACCCCCAAAAAACTTTCCCCCCCTATTACAACTCCCCCAACCCTACTACACTTACCCCATCTCCCAAAAACCAAACCACCCCCCCCCTCACAACATTCTCTACACCCTACAACCAAACTACCCAAATCTCTTCAACCCCCCCATACATCCCCTATCCTCACTCTTTTTCCCACCCAACCACCCCCAATAACTCCAAAAACCTCCCCCACAAAAACAAACTACCCTCTACACCCCCATCCCCCCCCCTCTCCACCCCCCAACTCCTAAAATCCTATAAACCATTTGATATTTAAATCCCACACGCCTCCCCCCCATTAAATTTCAAAACCCTTAAATCACTCTTTCTTTCAATCCATTCACTAACCCTACCACCTTTACCACCTTCCTCATTTAAACCACAAACAACACTCAAATTTCTTACTTCCCCCCCACTCAACCAACACATACACCACCCCCATTTACACCTAACACCCCAAACCCCCAACACCCACCCTCACCCCCTCCATCCCCTTCAAACTCAGACCCACACCTCAACTCCCCCCCAATACCCCTCAAACCCTCACCCCTCCCCAATTACCATTAACCATTAAAATAACCAAACACCCCTCCCTTAACTTTAAACACCCCCTACTTTATCTCCCCTCAAAAACCCCAACAATCATTAACCACCTCTTATCACCTCACCAACTTTTCAAAACATCTACCCCTCAATCACAATACCTTAACCCCTAAATAACACAAACCCCCAAAACACATTTACAACACCATACATATAAAATCCCCCCCCCCCATAATCCCATCACCCTCCCCAAACACCAACCCCTTACTCCTTTCATCACAACACACACCATACAACATATACTCATACCATCACACACACCACCCCCACAAACTCCCCACCACATCTACCCCCCAACAAAACAAACACAAATGTCCATTTAAATTATGTCAATGTATAATGTCACCCCTCTACAACCCTTAATGAATCCACACATCTGCGCCACGGTGAAATCAAAAAGTTGTGACACGTCCTACTCATACCTCTACTAAAATCGATCACTCTCATCCCCCTTATTACCCACCCCCACACCAGACTACCGTCACAACCGAATCGTCAGCCCAGACACCTCTAATATAAATACTAATAATACCCCCACAAGAGTATATGTCTGACCACTCCACTAACCGCTTACATAAACCCATACTGTTACAGAGCTTCTAAAGTACACCCTACCATAATCTCCTTGTTGTCTTATACCCATCAACTGTAAGACAACACTCCATGCACGCTCTCACACCCCCCCAACCGATCACGAGCCCATCAGAGAACTGATCACCTGTAATCCTCCACCCTCTCTCAACGTACTAATTAGTTGCCGCCCCTAGACTCCTATAGAACCATAAATATAATCTCCAGTATCAATAGCTGTTCCGTCATATCTACGCCACACACACAATCCTCACTCTATAACAATGACAAGTACTACTCCCTCCACCCCAGGTGCACCTTTAGAGTCACATCTACCCAAGAATAAATCTAAATGCCAAGACAAATACCCAGTCCGAGATGTCTATTGCCCGAACGCACTGAATATCGCTACACAAGTGAGTGAAACTAGTAGTAATACCTTTACAATTGTGACACCCCCCAACTGTAGTCTCAATATCAAAGCCACTCTACACACCAAAATCAAGTCCACTCATACACAATAAGTGAAACATGTGTACCCCCTCACCACAAGCTCACGATCGTACCACTATCATCCTCCTACCCCACTACCTCATGTCAATGCCTCGTACCCCTCATACACACTCACTATCAACAACCGTTGTAAAACTCTGTCACTCACAAGCATCCCTATATATCATGACCACTAACCTGTCTTGTCAATCACTCTGCATCGCACCCAAGATCGCCTCATCATAGTCGCACCACGTGCTCACCACCATAACTGATACTCTAGTACCCGTCCTCCAGTTTACCTGCTCTCTGTCACATCCACTCTCACATATGTCTCAACGTACAAAGAGTAAACTACTACATTCACACCCCTCAATGTGGATGATGAACTCCCTTGCACTAGTAGATGACACCTAACTGTCCCCTTGATCAGAGTCTTCCTTTGACCATAGCCCTAATCCTGTCATAATACAAAACCACCCCACTCAACAATAACACTCCGGCAAAACTTCGACTCCCTCTTAAGAGATAAAAGCTTACTAACTACTCCCCTCCCACCAATGTCTCACACCTTTGCCAGCAATGCTAACGATGAGTTAACTAACATATACACCAAACAGTAATGCGCACCATCACGTCAACAACTGTCTCTATCCTGACACACGACCAATTCTTACAATACACTCAATATCATCCATTGCGCTAGTCCCACAGAAAGAATGACCCTCCAATCGATCAAATGACTGACACACCAAACCATGAATCTACTATGATCCTCATCTACTCCCCACTCTCACTACTGTATGACACCACACAAACTAGTGTCCTACTACATCTTCCCCTTAGCAACACCTCTATATCTCACAAGTCACCACTCAGAGTAATAACTCTCGCCACTATAACTCCACAACACGTCCATTCCTCACTCTCCTCCCGTCTACATCTCTTCAAAGATCCCCAAGAAAAAATCAAACTCACGTGCTCTCCTGTAACAAGCTACCCCCCCAAAGTGTCTTGTCAGCCAACTCTATGACCACAACTGATGTGTTAGTATGTGCTCTCAACACTCTGAATGCCCCTCAACCCCAATGCCTGTCCAATCAATCCCCACACAATGTAGTACCTGTACGTCTTATAAAGTTTCTATCACCACTGCATTCATCACCCATCCCTATACTCTCCACCTCATCACCCACCATAGTGCATAGAGAGAGATCTACTCATCAGCACTCTCACCTGATGTATATATACTGTGTGTGTGCACACCAATAGACATACACCCCATTAACCAATCATGCCACCCACTTCAAACAGACATCTCTCCTCACATCTCCAACTCTGTCAATGAATGTCGTGACTGTAATCGAATGTCCTACCCTAGTTCGTTCTCCACCCACCACCCTTGACCAAACTCGTAGACATATAATATTGCCTAGATTGTGAGATAACTCAATCCTACGGTCTCATATCTCCACTCCCCTCTGATGACGCTCCACACCCATGCTTTGCCCACAAATACACCTCCTTATCTGTTAAAGATGATGAGACTCACAAACTAATCTAGTATCAAAACACCCACGATCTAAACTATCTAACCAGTGTAATTACATCTCATACAGTGTGTGTAACCCCCTCCACGCCACTCACACTATCTTCTATATTACACAAAATTATTCACTTTCACCACCTTCTCTACACGTGTAAGACATCACCATACTTCAGACAAACTGACAATACCCACTCTTAAGTGTGTGTGTCCTCCATACGCCCTACAATACAGCCACTACACCATTCCTTCCCCAGACATCTTGTGTGCGGTAAGTCTCCCATGGTTAAATACCCTCTGCCGTACCCTAGTCCTCATAAGACATCCTCGCTAGCACTCAAGTGACACCACTTTCTACCAAATGTCACAATACACTCCATGTTGTTCCTCCGTCACCATTGCCTGAACTGTTCACTATATTCTGTCGACATCTGAGGTTCAACCACACACAGATAAGCTATATGTGTCCGTATCAATTCAAACGCAAAAAGTGAATGACACACTGCTGAGATTTATCCAACTCATATGATATACATCTACCGTGAACCACCATAGTTATACAATCAGTGCTTGACTCAGTCTAATCAACATCCATTGATCTACAATTTTGCCGTTCTGTGTCGCCTACCTCACAGAATTTGTTAAGTGTTGATACCCGTCTCGTCTTCATATACCGACCATCATGTCATAGATATACAACGTACTCACACCATCCTGATAGATCCAGTGCTTCACATGACTATGTGTACTATGCACCAGAGAAGATGAAATAGAAGACTATAACATGACAGAAGATAGTAAGATATCTCCTCCACAATGTGTTGGAAAATGAGTCAATTTGTGTGTTGAAGATGTCTCTATCTACCCCGCTACACGGGGACATAGACATGTACAGGCTCTCTCTCTCAAATAAAAGGTTCCTCAGCGCCACAGAGACGTGATGCTGCTCTCTGAGGCGGGATAAGTAATTGACTGGCCATAGATAGGATCTAACCAGACAGCCGCTAGTAAATGAAGATAGAGTGAGTACGCGTGAAAAGTAGACCACCGGGAGTCGAGTCATCGACTCACTGTGACAGAAAGGCTCCCCCTCGACAACTTATTGATCCGCCTAAAGGTATCCCACTGAGGGACGCTAGACCTAGCTTGTCTCCTGGCCTACAGTGTGTGTGAGGTAGAACACCACCAAAGAATGAGTCTCACACCAGACTATCTCTCCCCGACCATACCAATTCAAGTCGCTTCCCAATTAGGCGACCCTTCGCTACGCTAGAAGACGGCCACACACTCACTAATCATGTGTGACCAGAGTGTGTGTGAGAGTTCACACCCCCCCCCGCGTCCCTCCCCCCTAACCTTCCGGCTCGCCCTCCGGCTGCTACCAGGATCCAGATACACACGAGTCCTGAGCTCATCAAGATACGCGCTACTCGCTGCTCTCCTCATCCTAGTACGTACGGCATGAGAGTAATATCGGCTCAGTGTCATAGCTAATGAAGAACGAGGACATAACTCACAGATATAGACCAAACTAGCTATCCAAAAGCGAGTCGGACACAACACACCTACACACTACTACAACCACACCTCGAGTGGCTTCTCAACACACCCCCCCCCCAACCCCCCCCCTACCCCCCCCCCCCCCCCCTTCCCTTACCCAGAGATCATGCAGATAATCAGACTCTGAAGTATACATCGCGCCACGGCATGAGCTGCGCAAAGTATCAGCGCGTATCTCCGCCTCTCTGTGTGTGTGTCTCCAAAATTTTATGGTGTATGCCAACCCCAGGGTGTGATTAGTGACTCACCCCTCAGTGTGATCAGTAATTTGATATGCAGTACCATGCATTATCCATCTCGGCCCTTCCCCGCGCACTAAACTTGTATCAAACACCCCCCTTCCCTCCTCCAACCCACCATACTCGCGCTCGCTACGTAACGATCTTACGAGATGCCGACGGCCACGCAGAGCGAGCCCAAGAGCGCAATGCGCCGAAGAGCCGAGCGACCCTACGAACGTTTCGAGCAAATGGCGTCTACTCGCGGCATCAGAAAAGCGCGAGCCTGTCCCACCCCCCCAACCACCCCGAGGGCACATAATGGTTAGGACAGGATGTGTCCCTAGTATCTTCCTGTTTGTGGTAAGTGAGATGGTGGGTTAACGGTATGAAAAGGAGCCAAGCTGTTTCTAGTCAGACAGACAATGAGTGGAGCGCATTAGTGTGCGGCTGCGAGGCGGCTATTATACTGTCACCGCTTGAGTACTCTGAGTGACATAGAACACGTGGCTAGGTGCATGTTCCACGAAGTCATGCTAGAGCCAGTAGCCTCGCCTAGCGTGCAACCTATAGAGGCGATGCCAGTACGTGAGTTTCTCGGGTCGAAGTATCTCCCCTTAGCTGGTCATCGTCAGATCACCGCTAATGAGATTCTCTTTTCGTAATTTCTTGAGCTGCTGAGATTCGGCCTCAGCTCGTTAAGGTCATCGGGTAGACCGTACGGACGAGGGACAGTCGAGTGGTCCAGCTCTATATATGTCAAGATCTGTGGATCGGCGTTTCGCGGCGCGCCGAGCGAGGCGCGCGCTATATTGTGGTACCAGCTGTGCGTGAAAGGTGACCTCTGGGAGTATAAGAAGTGGGATTGGCGTCTGAAAGGCAGCCGTGAATGCTCTCACGTCAGGCTGGTACGATTTAGATTGTGCTGATGTAGGCGATGGTGGTGATTGGTGAGGCGGACTAAATCGTCCGTGTGATTGGAGAGTGCAGTGATGGCTGCAGGGTTGTGACGGGGGCTGCGTGGTGTGGTGGCCTGAGATGCTCGCGCCTGGTCGGTGGTAGCCGCACGCCGAATGGGAGAGCGTTGTGCTAGTGGCAATGGCATGATGATTGTGGCTGCGGGGATAAGTGTCTCTGCGTTGAGTAGGCGCTCGCCGAGCCGCGACGCGCGTTAGAGGAATTCTGTAGATCTAAATGTACATTTGGCCTGATCCGGGTAACATAACACAACGGACATGTCATCCTAAAGTCTCCAGAGGGTTTTGAAAAAAACTGGCAGAATCACTTGTTGAAAAGTATCTGGGTGTTGATCACATACTACGTAACAGCATGCAATGTCAATCAGCTGCCTCTACAGCCAGCAAGATATTGTCATGTAAAAGAGGAATGGACCCGTGGGATGGGGATGTAATATTGCCATTGTACAAAGCAATGTTCAGTCATTTATGATAGGCAGTTCAGTTCTGGGCACCAGTCCATAAAAAAGATGTACTTTTACAAAGATAAGCAACAAAACTGCTCAGGGGCACGTTATGTGAAAAGGTTAAAATAGTAAAAGTTTTAGGTTAGAAAAAAAAAAAGTTATGTTACAGAGCAATGAATATATTTGTAAAGAGTATTTAAAATGGCTTCTCTACAAAAAGTATGGAGAAAACGCAGGTTTCTATGTAAAAATATAGTCGCAGAACGCATAGGCGGTGCACTCCCTCTGTCTGAAGGAAAAAAAAAAAAAATCAATCTCCAGCAGTGATGAGCCTTCTTTACACCTAAAGAACGAGAGAATCTGGAAAATAAACCGCCTCAGAGGAGGTCGTGGGTTCACAATGCGTACCAGTTGAGGGCATCAAATAAGACTTACAAAATATTACTTATAAAACAATAAATATTGTTAATACGTAAGTTTAAAATACAGATCCCTCTCTGATGCAATAATTTGGTATCAGTGTGAAATATTTCTTTTAGGACAAATTGGTTCAATGCCCTACGGTTTACCAGCCATGGAATAGCGACAAATCACTGATGGGACAGCGCCTTCTCAGCGTAAAAATTAGAGAGCTTGATAAAAATGTATTGTAGTGTATACATGACTACAACGTTACTGGCGAATACAAAAACAACTTGGTTAAATCCAAGGTTTTGCGTGCTTAATGCCCTTGTTTCACGGCAACAATATTGTTAACAGGTGTACTTAAATAGTAAGAGTAGGCGGAACACGTAAGTTACAGACATGTTCCTGTTTCAGACATTTCAGGCATTCATTTAAAATACATTTAACCCATATTGGTCCTTTGGTAGAGAAATAAAAAATCAAATGGTTCCACACCACAAGCCTCATAGACAGGCAATAGCGATAAAAAATACTGAGATGGGACGCGCTCTCAGGTAACAAGAGTGCACACAAGATTAGAGTGACAATACATGACCCCAACTACGTATGGGCGACATTACATTCGCGGGGGGTAACGAAACGCGATGTGTGGGGCTCGGCTATAACTTATGCGCTCTAGTAAGAATGGTGAGAGAGGTGGTTTCATTAGTTGGCTTCTATGTTATGCAATGGAATCAAGAGTGATTAAAACCAAAACCGGCGGCGACTGGGAACGCGCGTGTACGCTTGACGGTATTTAAGCGCAAAGGATAATATGAGTTAGACACACGACGCTCGTTATCGGTCTATAACTTCAGGAATGACCTGGGTAATATATATTAAGTCAGCTACGTTACAGCTAGTTCTCCGTTAAGTACCGCAATTATATTTATTTTCTTCGCATTAGGAAGCAAGTATGTTTTTAAAATGTATTTTAATATGTAAGTCTGAAATGTTGAACAGGAAAGAGGTACTAACTGCGCTATCGTACTTTACTATTTAAGTAACCTCCTGTTAGAACCGAGTAATGTTTGCCCGTGGCAAAGGGTGCGATGGAGCAATCCAGAATCGCGTTAGATTTTTCCCATATCTGTTTTTGTCCCCATACGATGGTGTGGTTGGTAAGCACTCACATTTTTGACTTCTTTTTTACCTGGAAGCGCTGGTCCCATTGCCAAGTGTTTTTTTTCGCTATCTTGGTGCAATTGAGGTGTTGAGGTTGGAAGCCAGGGCGCGTGCGTATTAGAGACGCAGTGTGGAAGCAATCCAACGGAGTTTAGGTTGCTATTGGTATTGGCGTCTATTGGTGAGTGCCTCATTTAATTAGACATGCTGTACAGAAGAGAGAGATTCAATCTTAACTGTATATTCGAGTATCAAATTCTGTTATCCAATAGGGCAAGAAAAGAATAGATTTTTAATGTAAGAGAACCCCGTCAGACTAGTTGTATTGCCCCTGGTGAGGAGCAGACACAGTGGTAAGTGTTCATATCCGCATCGTGTTTCGTAGCGCTGTGTTCCGCTATACAGTAGATGCTGTTGTTTTCGTGTATTTATGTATTTAATGTCATCAGAGTTTTTTCCGCTCGAAACTCCTCCGTTCATTACAGAGAGGTCATTGCAGCGTCAGTTTTTTGTCAACCCACGGGTCCTTGTGGTCTAGCCACACCCACCTTCATGATAAACCTATTACTTTGAATAGGTAGAAAAGTGATAATGTCACGTGGGCGGGGCTAGTATATGGTCGGGTGGGGGCTAACATGGCGAGATGGTAAGATTTGGGGGGTAAATGCTCTATAAACCCTGATGGCTTGTATTTTGTCGTTACTCATATCATTTAGTTCCACTTTTAAAATTACTTTTTTAGGATATTGTTATTTGTGTATATATTGCACCAACAAATGCATGCAGAGTTGCACCACAAAATCGCACTGCATGGCTATACAATTGGCTAATCTCATTAATTTTGAATGTAACATGATAGTTTCAGTCATCCTTAGCTCTTTTCTGTTCATACTCTATTTTCTAAACTGTAACTGCAAAATAAATCAAGTGTTAATAGACGGTTTCTTAATTACTATAATCAGATTAAACATAAGATGACAAAAAAACACAAAATTTGGTACAATCTATTTATGTATACAGAATAAAAGACATTAAGTTGCAAGCCACGTTGTGTATAATTGTGTAAAACATATTGCAATCGGTTTTTCTCACAATTGATTGACGCATTTTATGTTAATCGATAATAGCTTGAACTCTAATAAGAAAAACTGAATCATTAATGGAGGTCGAAAACTTCTTATTTGATAAACCCTTTGTATCGTCCAGCAAATCTACGCTCCTCAAGATTGTCATGAGGGCAGCGAATCTTCTTGTTAAAAAAAAGCTTATTTTTATTAATATCAAAGTTAATAAAATGTATATATTGGCACAGGGCATGAAAGCAGGTCATACCCATATATACAAGCTAACACACAGATGCTTTCGTCTGGGGAGCAATTTCATGTGCACTAGATATTATTACCCATAGCCGCATATATAGGTACTTAGGGCGTCCTATTTTTTTAATTTACCCTTACTTGTTAGCTTTGTTTAACAATATATGCATCTACTAAAACCCAAATCCGGCAATGTCTTGCCTCAAATTTACACTTCTATGAACAATACATGACCTAAAAAAGTATCATGTCATATATTATGTAAACATTTCAAATATCGTACTGTCATTCTTTATATCCAAGTTCCTATAACAGTGCTCAAGCTTGCTACTCGTACTTTTCATAAAGAAAAAACTGTAAGTAGGCTGTTAAGGTTCTCTCTAAACAATTCCCTATGGAAGACATCCATATTTGGATAGCCTTTAAGAGGGCAGCCAAGAGAAAATTTGGCATTACAGAGGGGCAATGTAATACAGAATGCACACGCTGAATTGAAAATTGTTTCATCACATTACGAAACATTTAAAGAAGCGGTAAAGTGATCTGGCGATTCAGCCATGTTGTGCTGTGGGATAAAACCTCCATAACTCTTCATTTAGCTCAGGACAATTGGCATTCCACGAGGTCTGGCTGAAGTAGAAGATAGAGATATCGGGAATCCTAGTCAATAAAATCATGGGGTGCGGTGGAGGGAGGGGTGTTTGTAAACAATAGTATTAAAAAGAATAGGGAGAAAGGAAAACTAAAAACTGGAAAATCTTAAATTGCATGCTGCCCAATTGCAGGGTCTGACATCCAACAACTAAAAATGAATCGATTATTAAATTGCAGAGAACAATATGACTAGTGGGGATAACTGAGACCATGGGGCTGACGAGGAGCTACGACTGGGCGGTTACTTGGCAGGATTACCAAGTCTATTTCAGAAGTGACATAATCACCGGGAATGGGCGGAGGTCGTCTCTCGTCTTCTATGTAGAATTCTGTTACTGAAGCAATATGGGAAGATATAGGTACAAGTAACTTAATGATACAGTGGATCATCATTAAGGGTAAAGTATACATGAGGTAAAAACAGTAATATAATTACTAAATAGGAGTCTGCTATAGGCGCCAAATATGAACACTAGAACCCCATGGAAGATAGCTCTCATGCGCACATAGATGAAGATTAATCAGATATGATGGTTGTAAATTATGGGCGACCTTTAACTTAAGAATAAATTGGGCATCTGAAACCTGTTCGCTTCACCAAAGGAAACATGGTTTTGTGTCTATAACTAAAGATAATTACCCTTTGCCAAATGTTGCAGAATACCGACTAGAGAAAGGCCCTTCTAGACTCATATTGACCTAATAGACCTGACAGAGTAACAAAGGTTCAGGTTGAGGGGCACCTAGGGAGATATTGACATGAATATAAAAAAACTTCCATTTATCCTTCATTAGAGTTTTTTGACATGGAGCCACAAAATCACTGCATTTGGGAAGGCTTATTTTATCTGCTTAGAGAGGCCCTAAAACCG
>JAODAL010057722.1:0-22505 GCA_025379985.1 Phyllomedusa bahiana | reverse complement strand
TGGCGGGAAAAGTCATTTTTTAAAATTTTTTTTGGGTCATGCTGATTTAATGAGCAATACTACGGGTTTCCTTTCTAAAAATGTTGTTTCTAAAGACATTTGTTCTTTTTAAATTGTCAAAAGTGGCTCAAGGGTATGTTTTAAATTTTTGGGGGCATTTTGCTGTGAAATGCAGCCTATATACAGGTCCTATTCTAAAAAATGTGTTTTTTAACAGCCCATTTGTTCTTCACCAATTGTCAAGGGGCACAAGGGTTCATGTTTTGAATTTTTGGGGGCATTTTGCTGTGAAATGCAGCTATATACAGGTCCTATTCTAAAAAATTTTTGTTTTAACAGACATTTGTTCTTCACAATTGTCAAAAGTGGCTCAAGGGTCATGTTTGGAATTTTTGGGGGCATTTTGCTGTGAAATGCAGTTTAAAATACGGGTTTCCTATTGTAAAAATATGGTTTCTAACAGACATTTGTTCTTCACAATTGTCAAAAGTGGCTCAAGGGTGGATGGTTGCTGTCAAAAACAGGAATAGGTAGGACACTGTTAATGGACACATATTGAAAAATTGACTTGTTTTTGCAAGATCTTTAAATAGCTAGCAAATTCCTGTAGTGAGGACAATCATTTAATACAATTAAAAAAAAAAAGAGAAACAAAGACGTGGTGGGATTCCACCCTATTTTAAAAATGTGTTTTCTAGAATTAAATATAAAAAAACTTGCATGTACAAAATAGTTGGTACAAATATTCCTCTGAATGTACAGGGAGGTACAGGAAGACTTGAACAGATGTAGGTTACCCAGGACAGGTTTTAGTCAATGTCCGTTCAACTAAAAAAGGTGGTTTAAAGGAAACCTTTTTCAGGCATTTTTTTAATCTGTGGGTCAGACCCGGTTTAATGGTCATTTCTGTGGTACAGAACAGGTACAGTCAATGTCCAGTTCAACTTTAAAATGGTGGTTCAAAGGACTGCTTTTTCCGGCACTTTTTAATTATGTGGGTCAGAAAGGTTTAATGGTCATACTGCGGTCCAGGACAGTCATAGTCAATGTCCAGTTCAACTAAATGGTGGTTGAAAGACTCCTTTCTCCCGGGACTTTTTAATCTGTGGGGTCAGACAGGTTTTTGGGTCATGCTGCGGCCCAGGGAACAGGTATAGTCAATGTCCAGTTCAACTAAAATGGTGGTTCAAAACTCCTTTTTCGGCACTCTTTTTTAAAATTTTTGGGTCATGCAGGTTTGGGGCTCATGCTGTGGCCCAGGACAGGTATGTCCCGTGTCCAGTTCAACTAAAATGGTGGTTCAAAGACTCCTTTTCCCGCACTTTTTAAACTGTGGGTCAGACAGGTTTAATGGTCATACTGGCGGTTCCAGGACAGATATAGCTCAATGTCCAAGTTCAACCCAAAATGGTGGTTGAAAGACTCCTTTTTCCGGCACTTTTAATCGGGGGTCATGCAGGTTGGGGGCTCATTCTGAGTTCCAGGACAGGAATATTCAATGTCAGTTCAAGTAAAATGATGGTTTTAAATATAATGCCTTCTGGCACTTTTTAATTTGTGGGTCATTTCAGGTTTTTAAAGGGGCATGCGTGGTACAAGACAGGGATAGTGAATGGTCTGTGACTTTTTTTCTTTGGCTTTTTAACCTAGTGTGTTGCCTAAGATGTAGCAGGTATCCATTTGACTGTTGTGGATGTTATTCCAGCTTCTCCAGCCCTGTTTGGGGTGTAAGAATGAAGGTGTTGTTCCTCTCCCATGGGCTTTAATGGTCATGGGAAATTTAATCTATTATAAATATCGGAAATGTCTTGATAATTCCCGATATGACTATCGACCCATGACGATGTCAAAAGTAATCGCTATCACTAGTGCTGGCTCCTGCACCAGGACCTACATTTCTGTGATTGTTGTTGTGAACTCCAGAAATTTTCAAAGTTGTAGTTTAAGATGTTTTTTAAAAGAGGAAGGGAATTTCCTCTGTTCTTCCATCCGCACCTTCTGATGTAATTTCGGAGTGCAGATGGATTACCATGGTAGCCAGGGTCTGTAAATGGCCCCCAGATCCACCAAAGGTGTCTTTTAGTCTGCCTTTTCTACAATACAAAACGTCTTGTTTTATAAAAAATGATTTTTATTGTGCAAAAGTCTAAAAAAGTGTAAAAAACCCTATTTAAATGAATGGCCTCTGGGGAAAAAGTTTCTGTTTGTTTGATTACTCTGTTAATCAATTTTGCTTGTTAACGTTTCATAGCTGTTGCATGTTCACCCTCAATCAACATTAGGTTTTCCTAGTCAAAGGTGAAGTAGTTATTTAGCATGCACAATTGTAACGAGTCATTTTGGCAGCTATTCCAATTAACACAGTTGGGCTTTCGAGGAAAGGTGGAAGAAGGATGAATAGTGGTTAGACTATTTGTCACCAGCACATAGGATATCACAATGGAAAATACTATACATCAAACAAGTATTGTCCATAATTAGTGTTGAGCGATTTTTATCGACAAAGTTGAAATCGGCAAGGTTTTTATGGTGATCGAAATTTCCAGATCATGCGATAATTAAGGTTAAAATCTGAGCATCATCTATTAAGATCGCGCCTTTTTCGGCGCTTCCTGTAATTTTGGCGGCCAGAAAATTTCAGATTAAAGAATAGAGCAGGGTGAGATGTGTGTGCGACGTCTTGGGACTGGGTGTTATGGTTGCGATTGGCTGGAAAAATCACATGACCTCTTTTTTACATAGAACAGCGTTTCCTGTTTCAGCCTCAGTGTCTCTCAGGTCTTATAGGGATAGGACCTGCGCTCTGCCTGTGGCCAAACAGCTCAGCGAAATTAGTCTATTTCTGCACAGAGAAACCTTACTATTAGCTGTGATCCTTCCAATTTAGTTAGATTAGAGATTTGATTTTATGTAGTTAGCTAGAGAATTTTTAAAGCAGCATCTACCGCTGTAAATTCCCCGGGGGTGGAGCGGGGGGGGGGGGCGGGGGGAACAGGGCAAGCTCTATCTATAAAGAAAAACTGGATAAAGTTCACCAAGACTTAGTGTTAGCATTGTAGTGGAATATCTTTTTTATAAAAAGTTTGCTATTGAAATATGTCCGGGATATTGGGCAGCCTGAACTTATAATTTGGGTACACATCATTTCTAGTAACTGCAGGTCTCTTTGTTTGCTGCAAAACTCCACTTTTATTATCAGTATACATTTCAGATAGGTGTTTTATTTCAATTTTACCCATTACACCTGTGACTGTTGATATATCCACCCTTTCAGTTAAATTGCAAATCCAGCAATTTGTTTGTCGCACAGGTTGTTTGTTGCAAAATACCGTGTATCGTACGAAAAAATCCCCAGTTCCGTGTTTTTTGCCTTTTGCGCACCCAGCATTGTTCATTGACGCAGCATCCACGTAAATCTTAAAACAGCAATTCTATATTCAACCACAGGTGAATTGAAAGGTGCAAAAAATACCGTTTATTATACCAAAACATAAACAGTTACGTGTTTTTTGACTTTGCGCACCCAGCATTGTTCATTGACGCAGCATTACGTAAATCTTAAAACGGCAAAATTTTATATTCACCACAGGTGAATTGAAAAGGGGCAAAAAAATACCGTTTATTATATCAAAACATAACAGTTACGTGTTTTTTGACTTTTGCACACCAGCATTGTTCATTGATGCAACACTACGTAAATCTTAAAACAGCCCAAATTTTATATTCACCACAGGTGAATTGAAAGGGGCAAAAAAATATCGTTTTTTATACCAAAACATAATAATTACGTGTTTTTTGATTTTGCGCACCCGCATTGTTCATTGAGCAGGGATCCACGTAAATCTTAAAACAGCAATTCTTATTCCCACAGGTGAATTGAAAGGTGCAAAAAAATACCGTGTATCATACGAAAACATAATGGACACATATTGCAAAATGACTTGTTTTTGCAAGATCTTTAACATAGCTATCACTCCCTGTATTGAGACAACCCATTGAAGACAATGAAAAAAAGAGAAAAAAAGACATGGTGGGAGTCCAGCCTATTTTAAAAATGTGTTTTCTAGAATTACACTACTCAAAAACTTGCATGTACAAAATAGCTGGTAAAAAATTCCCCTGAATTGTACAAGGGAGGTACAGGAAAACTTGACCGATGTAGGTTATTCAGAGGACATGGGAGTTGGAGCACGGACAGAGAAAAAGTACAGAGACAATTTTCCTCCAGCACGTTGAGTAAAATGAGAAAAAGAATGCCAAGCAAAAGGGCACCTGGGTGTAACAGGAGCGTTAACCACCAGTATTTCCAGTGAAGCTCAATTGGTCCGCACTCATACGGAGGGGCAAGCGCTACCCAGGTCTTGACTGTGTACAGAGGAAGGCTGGAGTTCTCACACTTCCGCTTCCGCACTCTGCTTCAGCACTACAGTTTTTGTTGCTGCGTATCAGGCATTTTAACCTGCGTGTTAATAGATGGACGGACGCCAGCCTGGGCTCTCACCGCACCCACTGTATCTCCGGCCCTGGGTCATGTGTGGCACAGGACAGTTCTAGTCAATGTCCAGTTCAACAAAAAATGGTGGTTGAAAGACTCCTTTTTCCGGCACTTTGTAATCTGGGGGTCAGATAGGTTTAAGGGTTTCATACTGTGGCCCAGGACAGGGACAGTATATGTCCAGTTCAACTAAAATGGTGGTTGAAAGACTCCTTTTTCTGACACTTTTTAAACTGTGGGTCAGACAGGTTTAATGGTCATTCTGCGGTACAGGACAGTTATAGTTAGTGTCCAGTTCAACTAAAATGGTGGTTGAAAGACTCCTATTTGCGTCAATTTTTAAATCTGGGGGTCATGCAGGTTTGGGGCTCTTTGCTGCGTTCCAGGACAGGGTTATTCAATGTCCAGTTAAAAGAAACCCATGATGGTTCAAATCATACTGCCTTCCGGCACTTTTAAATTTGTGGGTGAGGCAGGTTTAAGGGTCATGCTGTGGTACAAAACAGGGATAGTGAATGGTCTGTGACTTTTTTTCTGTGACTTTTTTAACTAAGTGTGTTGCCTAAGATGTAGCACGTATCCATTTGACTGTTGGGGGGTGTTAATTTCAGCTTCTCCAGCCTTGTTTGGGTGTAATAATGAAGGTGTTGTTGCTCTCCATAGACTTTAATGGTAATCGCTATAATCGTTTCTCACTATCGAAAAACCTTTAAAAAAAAAAACAGAACCCGGCAGACTATCGACTATGCTCAATCTCGATAGCCAACGCAAACGCTCAACACTATCCATTTAATACATGTTTTCCCTAATTTGCTTATGAAATTCTGGCTAATGAACCCAGCCACTCCTATGCAAAACACGAGAGTTTTTGGCTTTAGAGAAACACAAAACAGAATGTCAGCCCAAATTATGAATCTGTTATATTGATATTTGGTATGCCTGAGTGTGCTGCCTGAGTGTGCTTGAGAACTAGGCTGTCATAATATATAGCTAGAAGACTTCTAAGAGGAGTAATGACACAATCTGAAATTATGGCTTCTTAGTGTCCCCTGCATGTATTTAGGCATTCATTTCTGTGATCCAAGCAGGAGGAAGGGCTGAGAGAGTTCTGCAGTTTCCTTAAAACACTTTGGGGTGTAACAGACCGGTGTCAGAACCAGGAGTTACCACTGAGTGTCTGTTAGTCTTCAAGCTGTGCTTCTCAGTAAGACTTTGCACCAATCCAATTGGTAAAGGTG
Source organism: Phyllomedusa bahiana (assembly GCA_025379985.1). Taxonomy (NCBI): domain Eukaryota; kingdom Metazoa; phylum Chordata; class Amphibia; order Anura; family Hylidae; genus Phyllomedusa; species Phyllomedusa bahiana. Next base: position 16,772 of record JAODAL010057722.1, on the reverse strand, counting down.
TTTTTGTTATTTTATCCCTTTTTTGTATACTCTTAGGAATTTTTTGTATTTATGTCTTTTATTTTATAATTTTTGTAACTAAGCACTGTACCTTTATATTAAAGCCTAAAAATGTAATAGTTTTGCCTTATTGCCCTAACAAATCCAAATATCCCTGTACAGTTTAAATGGCTGCTGACGTCTGTACCTGTAGCATAAAATTCTTTTAGTCTCTTGAAAGTGGTTGCAGTGTGTCTGCTCCTGGGAGTGCTGACTGTTTGGAGGTACATGTGGTGCTCAAAGTGTAGTCTGAGTGAGGGGCAAGTAGAAGATTGAGCTGTGGAGTAACATATCCCTGGTCAACCCCACTCTGCGCAGGAGATGGTGAGACCTGAGTGTATGTCTGAGATGGATTGTGCCCTAAAGTCCTCTTCTGTATGTGGTTTCCTTTTTCCCTGATGTAACTGAGGTTAGCAGCAGTATGTAATACCCTGCCCTCAGAGGCGGGACGACGGGTAGGCAGAGGTAGGTGATCGCCTAGGGCGCCTACCTCTGCCTATCCCTAAGGGGCGCAGTCAGGGGCCCCGAACCTCGCCGGGCTCCAGGCCGTTGCCATGGGCCTGAAGCACCGGCGGTCTCTTTGACCGCTTCTGCGGAGCAGAGAGCGAGCGCAGGGTAAGCCGCAGGGCCGACACAGCGGGGCCGCCGGGTCCTCATAGCGATGAGGACCCGCCGCGGCTCTGTGCGGCTCAGCTGGGCAGCGTCGCGATGAAGTGATGTCATCGCGACGCTGCCTCTCCTCGGGCGCACAGCGCGTCATAGGCCGTGCGCCCGAGGAGCTGCCGGAGGAGCGCGCTGCCGGAAAAGAAGAGGAGCGCGCGGCCGGGAAGCAGGTAAGTAGGACTGTTGTTATTTTGCCTGCCTGTAGCCCCTATATACCTGCCTGTGGCCCCCATACTCCTGTCTGTGGCCCCATACGCCTGCCTGTAGCCCCTATATACCTGCCTGTGGCCCCTATACGCCTGCCTATGGCCCCAAACGCCTGCCTGTGGCCCCCATACGCCTGCCTGAGCCCCCATACGCCTGTCTGTGGTCCCCATACGCCTGCCTGTAGCGCCTATATACCTGCCTGTGGCCCCATACGCCTCCCTGTGGCCCAATACGCCTTCCTGAGGCCCCATACGCCTGCCTGTAGCCCCTATATACCTGCCTATGGCCCCATACGCCTGCCTGTGGCCCCTATACACCTGCCTGTGCCCCCATACGCCTGCCTGTAGCCCGCATATGCCTGCCTGTGGCCCCATACGCCTGCCTGTGGCCCCATACGCCTGCCTGTAGCCCCTATATACCTGCCTGTGGCCCCATATGCCTGCCTGTGGCCCTATATGCCTGCCTGTGGCCCCCATACGCCTGCCTGTGGCCCCCATATGCCTGCCTGTGGCCCCCATACGCCTGCCTGTGGCCCTCATACGCCTGCCTGTGGCCCCCATACGCCAGCCTGTGGCCCCATAAGCCTGCTTGTGGCCCCTATACTCCTGACTTTGGCCCCATACGCCTGCCTGTGGCCCCAAATGCCTGCCTGAGCCCCCATACGCCTGCCTGTGGCCCCCATACGCCTGCCTGTGGCCCCATACGCCTGCCTGAGCCCCCATACGCCTGCCTGTGGCACCCATACGCCTGCCTGAGCCCCCATATGCCTGCCTGAGCCCCCCTATGCCTGCCTGTGGCCCCTATACGCCTGCCTGAGCCCCCATATGCCTGCCTGTGGCCCCTAGCTATATATCTGCCTGAGCCCCTATAGCTATATACCTGCCTGTGTGCCCCTATATACCTGCCTGAGCCCCTATAGCTATATAACCTGCCTGAGAGTGCCCCTATATCTATATACCTGCCTGAGTGCCCCTATATCTATATACCTGCCTGAGAGTGACCCTATGTCTATATACCTGCCTGAGAGTGACCCTATATCTATATACCTGCCTGAGAGTGACCCTATGTCTATATACCTGCCTGAGAGTGACCCTATATCTATATACCTGCCTGAGTGCCCCTATATTTATATACCTACCTGGCTAAGGGGACAATATACATATACCTGCCTGACTGTGAGGGCATATCTATATACCTGTCTAACTGAGGGGACTTATATACCTATAATTAAGGAGTTACTGGAAATGTGAGGATTCTAAGATATTTGTGTCCAAAACTCCAGGGACGAGTATTGGCCGGGAGCAATCAGCATGAAGGTGTGAACCGGATGGAGAAGAAAAGGGAAAGTGAACGACGCTGATCAGAAAAGACGTCTCCTGTGAGTCACTAAATGTAACTGCAGTGTAATCCCTTATATTTCTGCAGAGCTTCTGCATACAACTAGTATCTACCCCTATCTGGTCACTGTATGGCGGTGATATATGTAATCAGAGCCTGTGTACAGCTGATGTCACATGTGGGGGTTGCGTTCGGGTCTGGCAGGATTATTTGATCCTTAAGTAGTAATAGTTTAGGGTCTTGGTTTTGTAGGAGTGTTTTTTAGTAACAATCATTCGTCTGGTAGATTTGCTCCATGTATAGGTGGATTATTTAGTGACTGTTATTTAGGGGTATTACACTGTCATATGGAGGTGAGCGATTTTGAAAAAAGAAAATTTGTCATCACTGATTTTCATTGTGCAGTGACTGCTGAGGAGATGGACAAGAGCTATGTGGAATATGCAGAAAATTAGTGACAGGACCTGGCGCAGGGGTGAGAGGAATTAGTGTGTGGGGGGGGGAGCGATTTTTTGGGGAGTAAGGGGGGGGGGGCCATTGGCTGTACTTGCCTAGGGCACCAAAATGCCTTGTCCCGGCCCTGCCTGACCTTCCTATTTTGTGACTCTGTGTCCCTTGATATCCTCCATTTCACTACTGTTCTCCTACACTATTCATATTCGGTATAGATGCATTTGTAAATGTACAATAAAGATAACATGTTATTTTTACATGGCAAATAGTGTTGAGCGATTTTTATCGACAAAGTTGAAATCGGCAAGGTTTTTATGGTGATCGAATTTTCCAGATCATGCGATAATTAAGGTTAAAATCTGAGCATCATCTATTAAGATCGCGCCTTTTTCGGCGCTTCCTGTAATTTTGGCGGCCAGCAAATCAGATTATAGAATAGAGCAGGATGAGATGTGTGTGCGACGTCATGACTGGGATGTGTATGGTTGCGATTGGCTGGAAAAAATACATGACCTCGTTTTACATAGAACAGCGTTTCCTGTTTCAGCCTCAGTGTCCCTCAGCGTCTCAAAGGGAAAGGACGTGCGCGTCTGCTGGTCCTACACAGCTCAGCGAAATTAGGTCTATTTCTGCCACAGAGAAACCTCTGCTTATTAGGCTGTGATCCTTCCATTTAGTTATATTATGAGATTTGAAGATTTAGGTAGTTAGCAGAGAAATTTTTAAAGCAGCATCTACGTGTAAAAGTCACGGCGAGGGAGCGGGGGGGGGGGGCCCACGGCGAACACAACAAGCCGATCCAATAAGAACATTGGATAAAGTTCACCAAGACTTAGTGTAGATATGTAGTGGAATAACTTTATTATTAACAGTTTGCTATTGAAGTATTTCCTGAGATGCAGTCGTGAACTTATATTGGATAAACATCATTTCTAGTAACTGCAGTCTCTTGCTTAGCTGCAAAACTCCACCCACTTTTATTATCATATACATTTCAGATAGGTGTTTCAATTTTACCCATCTACACCTGTGACTGTTGTATATTCATACCTTGCACTTAAAATACCACCCACAATCTGTATTCAGCACTCAGCACAGGTTGTTTGTTTGCCAAAATTACCGTGTATCGTAACAAAACATCACAGTTACTGTGTTTTTGACTTTTGCGCACCCAGTATGACATTGACGCAGCATCTACGTAAATCTTATAAACAGCAATTCTATATTCACCACAGGTGAATTGAAAGGTGCAAAAAAAACCGTTTATATATCAAAGCATAACATTTACATGTTGTTTGACTTTGCGCACTCCAGTAACTGTTCATTGACGCAGCAGCTACGTAATCTTAAAACAGCAATTCTAAGTTCACCAAGGGAAAATGAAAGGTGCAAAAAATACCCGTTTATTATATCAAAACATAACAGTTACGTGTTTTTTGACTTTTGCGCACCCAGAAAATATCATAGACCCAGCATCTAAGTAAATCTTAAAACATCAATACTAAATACACCACAGGTGAATTGAAAGGTGCAAAAAATACCGTGTATTATAACAAAACATACAGTTACGTGTTTTTTTTGACTTTTGCGCATCCAGTACTGTCATTGACGCAGCATCTACGTAAAAATCTTACAACAGCACTTCTTATTCACCACAGGTGAACTGAAAGGTGCAAACAATACCGTGTATTATACGAAAACATACCAGAGACGTGTTTTTTGACTTTTGCGCCCCCAGTACGGTTCATTGACGCAGCATCTACGTAAATCTTAAAACAGCAATTCTATATTCACCACCGTGAATTGAAAAGTGCAAAAAATACCTATTTATTATATCAAAACATAAACAGTTACGTGTTTTTTGACTTTTGCGCACTCCAGTACTGTTCATTGACGCAGCATCTACGTAAATCTTAAAACAGCAATGCATAGTCACCACAGGTGAATTGAAAGGTGCCAAAAAATACCGTTTTATTATTACGAAACATAACAATCGTGTTTTTTTGACACTTTTGCGCACCAGTACTGTCATGACGCAGCTTCTACGTAAATCTTAAAACACAATTCTATATCACCACAGGTGATATTGCACGGTGCAAAAAATACATTTATTATATCAAAAACATAACAGTTACGTTTTTTTTGTCTTGTGCCCACCCAGAACTGTTCATGGACGCACCATCTCCGTAAATATAACAACCCAAATTCTATATTCACCACAGTGAATTGAAAGTGGCAAAAAATACGTTCTTATAGAAAAACATAACAGATACGTGTTTTTTTATGACTTTTGCGCACCCAGTACTGTTTCATTGACGCAGCATCTACGAAAATCTTAAAACACAATTTTCTATATTCTCCACAGGTGAATTGAAAGTGCAAAAATACCGTTTTATTATATCAAAGACATGAAAAAAAACAGATACGTGTTTTTTTTTGACTTTTGCGCACCCATAACTGTTTCATTGCGCAGCATCTACCGAAATCTAAAACAGCAATTCTATATTCACCACAGGTGAATTGAAAGGTGCAAAAAATAACCGTGAATTATACCTAAAAACAAAACAGATACGTGTTTTTGACTTTTTGCGCACCCAGCTACTGTACATTTGACGCAGCATCTACGTAAATCTTAAAACAGCAATTCAAATATTCACCACAGGTGATATTGAAATGGCATAAAAGACAGTTTAATATATCAAAACAAACAGTTTCTTGTTTTTTTGACTTTTAGCCACCCCTTACTGTTTCAATGATGCCGCATCTACTTAAATCTTAAAACACGCAATTCTATATTCATCCACAGGTGAATTGAAAAGGTGCAAAAAAATACAGTATTATTATATCAAAACATAACAGTTTTACGTGTTTTTTGACTTTTGGCGCACCAGTACACATCGATTGACGCAGCATCTACGTAAATCTTAAACACAATTCTATATCACCACTGGTAATTGAAAGGTGCAAAAAATAACCATTTATTATACAAAACATAACAGATCACGTGTTTTTTGGACGTTTCTTGCCCAGTCCAATTTGTTGATAAGACACCCTTGCAGTTAATTTGAATCCAGCAATTTTGTTTTGATTAGAGGGATTTGAAATAGCTATGATTTGCCGTCTTTAAATAAGAGACTTTCAAAACTATTCCATAACCTCTCAAAATTTTTAAATATATCTGGACATGGAGCGAAATGCAGGTGGTAAGCGAGAAAGAGGGGGGTATCACATGGAGGTAGAGGTACGAGAGAAGTTGCTGGCCTCCTTCCAGTGCGGCGACAACCACGCATGCAGCGGGATCGCAGTTGCAGGACCGTCAGGCCTGTCATCGCTGGGTCAGGGCCACTGTGAATCATGAAGTAACTAGAACATCGTCGCCAATCTGTCCTTTCATGTTAATGCCACCTGCATCTAGCAGTCTTACCTCCTCGTCCTCCCAAAAAGTCCAGTCATGACGGCCAACAATGGTCGTCATCAGCATCACCAGCATCCGTCCAACAAGGAAGCAGCCCAAAATGTTTCAACTCGTGTACCCACCACTGTGGATAAATCCATTGTCTGAAGACCTTCTTTGATGACAAAAATGCGGTTGGGGTCGAAGGCAAATGTTAAAAGAATCAATAGGATGATTTAGACTGCTCTGCGCCCAGTTACGAGCCACCAGAGGAGGTGAAGGAAGCCGGTCAATCGCAACAATCCCGGCGGTCGTCAAAACGCCTTGGCAGCTGCCCCTTGCTTGTAGCCCGCAGCGTCTGGATTGCAGAAAAGTCAGACGACCAAGTCACCTGTGTTGAATGATGATGATGAAATGATGACGACATTGCGATACCAACATGGTCTTTTTCCGCAGAATTTGGCTTGCGAGCGCTTCATCAGTGGACGAAAGGAGGAAGACGATGGGTATGTCATACACGGGTCACCCACAAAAGGGAGAGGGCGGTCGCAGAAGTCCGCTGATATGATTCCGCCAGCCACGGTCAGCGCTAACCCCGCTCCCTCCTTATTTCGCCGTCAAAAGGTCCAGGACCTCTCAACGCTGGGCCTTCTTTGAGCAAGCCTCTGATTCAACACACAGCATGCCCCATATGCGCGCCTTTGCGCAAACGATAAGTAGAGGCAAGACCCGTTCAAGTGTTAACCACCACCAAACATGTCAAGTCACATGCAGCGAATGCATGAGTTGAAATGGAGGGAACACTTGGCCCAAAAAAGGCCAGACCGACGCCGGCCCTCCAACCACTGTCACAAAACCCATCCTGTCCTCCGCCTTCCTCCTCCTCCGCCACCACCAAGCGTATCCTCCGCAGCCCATGGTCTCTCGAGTCATGATCAGGAGCACTCCGCTTCAGCCCTCCACCGTCGCCCTGAGTACCACCAGCACCACCAGAGACCCATCCTCACCCCTTCTCCTTCCGCCAGTTTTTGACGACCTGCACTGCCGTACACGGCAGTCAGCATGCACCTTTCTGTCTTTCCAGTTGGTGGGACAGAAGAAACACTTTAACGCCAAACCATCCCAAAGCCCAAAGCTGAATGTCGGCATTGCCAGCTTTTGGCCTTTGGAAATGTTGCCTTTTCGCTGGTGACACAGATGGTACCGCACGTCATGGCCCTCGCCTGCCCGCCAATACCAAGTATCGAGCAGGCATTTCTTTGCCATAAAAGCCGTCCCCCGCCCTGGCCAGCACTGCATCTAAAAATTTCAAGTCGCGTTAGTCTGCATCTGTGTCCGGAAAAGTCATCTCACCACCGACACATGACTAGTAAAGCACGGCCAAGGCCGCTATATCTCAGTGACATAGCTCCTGGGTGAGCTGGGTGATGTCTCTGGGGGTGACGTGGCTCTCAGGCTCGGCGCACGCTCTTCATAACTGCAGGGATGAGTGCAGGGCTCTTTTCCCCCAAGGTCCTCTGGTGGCATCACGTGCCCAAGACACCAGCCGGTGTTGAAATTAATCTTGCATGAGACCGTCCACACACACAGGTCAGGAGCGTGGACGGCTCTAAGCAACGAGAACCCGACGCTGGCTGGGTGACAAGAACCGTGTGCCAGGCAAGGTGGGTGTGGCGATACGGGCGAAATCTGCTGGCCGCCCTTAAGATTCGGTAGGCTGGAGCACATCCCGTTGCTGCAACATGTCATTAACCTGTCGTCCAGAAGAAATTTCTAAAGAGCTACCCGGGTCCCTGACTGCTGCTGAAGAAGGCTCGAGGTCGGAGTTCGCACTTCCGCCGTTCTGCACCCTGCTTCATCCGCCTGGCTGCGGTTGCTGTCGTCAGCGACGCCTCCCGTCAACCGTCCTCATTGTTAGACGTGGCAAACACGCTGAATTCCACGCCTCCACATGCTCCAGCGATTTTGGCAGCGCGCAATGCCATTACGCAGTAACGAATGACAACAGGCCTGATCAAGCTGCGGTACGGACCCCCGGGGTGTTGAACCCCGAGAGTGGAGGCAGGTGAAGAGCTCTGCAACCATCTTGCCAGTTTGTGAAGAGCCCACAAAAATGGGTCAGTGCGGACAATGCCCTTTGTCCAGCATGACATTGTGGTGATCTTAGTTCTGGAACGATCGTTGGACACTCAGAAACAACAGTCCCGCCCGCGACGAGGAGGAGACGACACAGATGCGGACACGGAGCCTTCTCTCCGTCAAATCTCACAAGGCCCGAACAGTTTCATCAATTCATCGGTCTCATTAGGGCATGGTTCGGGTCCAGAGCTAGTGCAAGGTTGCGCATCAGCCTCACCAGGGTGCAATCATCTCAGCAAGAGCCAGGCTGTGTGAAGCATGTGCCGGAGGGCAGCGGAGGAGGAGAGGAGGAGGATTCCTAGACACGCGATGTTACAGACGTCCCTGCCTTTGGGAAAGAGGTTGGCGCGGACTTTGAGGCGGAGGCGAAGATGAGGAAAATCAGTTTGCTAGTGCCCCTCCGACCCAGAGGCTTGGGAAAATCAAGGCTCCATCCTCTCACATGAGTGCTTGGATGCTCCATTTCCCCTCCAACATGATCCTCGCATTAAGGCCATCCAAATGAACAACAGTTACTGGGTGCCACGCCTCCTGGATCCCTGTACAAAACAAAAATCAGCCACTTTCCTTCCACCACACCCAAATAAATTAAAATGCAGGAAAAGGAGACATTGCGATTTGACAAACTGAGACATCTGTGCTCTGCTTCACGTTCCCAAATGTCACTGGTGGAACAACTTCAGCGACGTGACAGCAGAAGATGTCAAGTAGGCGTAGCGGCAGCAGCAGGCAAGGTGGCAGAAGCTAATGGGTACCTCCTGGCAAATCTTTGTTTACCACCTCACCAACGCATGCAATGCAGGGCACACATCCAACACACAGAGATCAGCTAGATCATGGTGCATGACCAGCTGCGTCTCAACACCGATGTTTTTGTGCTTGTGTTTCCGGACCCAATAGACTCTGGGTATCCAAAAATGGGACGAATGGCCCGAGCTATGGCCGTCACGCCATAAGGTGTTGTCCTGCCAGCAGCCAGCGTCATATCTGAGCGGCGACCACCTTTCCAGCACAGATGGAGGAGTCATTTACAGACAAACGCATTCCGCTTTTCCACAGATAATATGTGGATCGTTTTGACTTTCATACAAGATGAATCAGGCATGGATCTCTGATGATGTTGTGGCCCCAATTGCCGACGTCACCGATTAGTTGCGTCCTAACTTCACATTCCTTTCAAACAAAATGGTCCTCTTGAAAACGTTTTTATAAAATGAGCATTTCTTACTGCAATTTTTATTCGCTTTTTCCCAACAGTTCATTTTGATGGTTTTGCTGTGATGAGACTGTAAAAACAGCAAGGTTTCATGACAATACCGTATTCCATTTAATCAAGTTACTTAAGAAGTTATTCGCATTGTCTATGGTTTTGATGGGCTGGTTGCTGGGAGATACACAAGATGCTAGGGTCCTTTTGAACGAGAGATGTGACTTCTATGTGGGCATTTCTTCTCAACAATGTGTAATAGTGGCAGAGAAGTCATATTTATAGAGTTTTTGGGGTCATGTTGCTGTGAGATACAGCATAATTATGTCCTTTGGAATTGAATGTGGCTTCTTAGTGCATTTTCTTCTCCCTCAACAATTTTTAAACAGTGGCTGAGAGTCATTTTTATATTTTTTTGGTCAGCTGCTTGAAATGCAGCAATACTAACAGATCCAATATAAAAAAATGTTGTTAGCTAACTGACATTGGTTCTTCACAATTGTCCAAAGTGCTCAAGGGTCATGCTTTGAATTTGTTTTTGGGCATTTTGCTGTGACATGCACTATACTACAGGTCCGATTCGAAAAATGTTGTTTCTAACAACATTGTTCTTCACAATTGACCAAAGTGGCTCAAGGGTCATGCTTTTGAATTTTTGGGGGCATGTTGGCGGGGACATGCAGCTAATACTACAGGTCCTAGTCTAAAATGTGTTTCTTCTAACAGACATGGTTCTTCACAATTGACCAAAGGGCTCAAGCGTCCATCTTTGAATTTTGGGGCATTTTGCTGTGACATGCAGCTATACTACAGGTCCTTATTCTAAAAATGTTGTTTCTAACAGACATTTGTTCTTCACATTTGACAAAGTGGCTCAGAGGTCATCTTTTGAATTGTTGGGGGCATTTTGCTGGGACATGCAGCGATACTACACAGTCCTATTCTAAAAAATGTGTGTTTCTAACCAGACCATTTGTTTCTTCAACAATTGACCAAAGTGGCTCAAGGTCATGCGTTGAAAGTTTTTGGGCCTTTGCTGTGACATGCAGCATACTACAGTGCCCCCCCCTATTCTTAAAAATGTTGTTTCTAACAGACATTTGTCTTCACAATGTCCAAGTGGCGCAAGGTTCCATGCTTTGAATTTTTGGGGCATTTTGCGTGACATGCAGCTATACACAAGGTCCTATTTCTAAAAAAAAAATGTTTTCTAACAGACATTTTGTTCTTCACAATTGACCAAAGAGCTCAAGGGGTCAGGCTTTGAATTTTGGGGGCATTTTGCTGTGACATGCAGATATACTCACAGTCCTATTAAAAGAATGTTTGTTTCTAACAGACATTTGTTCGCACAATTGTAAAATAGTGGCTCAAGGTATGGTGCTGTCAGAAACAGGAATTTAGGTAGGACACTGTAATGGACAACAGATTGCAAAATGACTTGTTTTGCAAGATCTTTAACATAGCTATCAATCCCTGATTAAACAACCCATTTAAATACAATGAAAAAAAGAAAACAAAGACATGGGGGATTCCATCCTATTTTAAAAAATGTGATTTATCTAGAATTAAAGTACTAAAAAACTTGCATGTGTACAATAATAGCTGTTAAAAAAATTCTCTGAAGTACAAGGAGGTAACAGGAAAACGGGACCAGATGTAGTTTAATCAGAGAACATGGAGTAGGGTGCACAGACAGGAGAACAAGTTCAGAGACCAATTCCTCAGCACTTGTAAAATGAGAAAAGAATGCCAAGATAAAGGGCACCTGGGGTGAACAGGAGCGTTAACCCAACAGTAAATTTCCAATTGAAGGCTCAATTGGTCCACACTCATACGAGGGCAAGCGCTACCCAGGTATTTACTGACGTGGACAAGGAAGCTGGTGTTCTCACACTTCCGCTTCCGCACTCTGCTTCAGCACGACAGTTTTCCGTTGCTGCTTCAACAGGGCATTTTAACCTGCGTGTTTATTCAATGGACGGACGCCAGCCTGGCTTTCACGCACCCCCTGTAAACTCCGGCCCTGGTCATGCTGTCGGCCGCAGGACTGTATAGTCAATTCCATGAAACTAAAATGTGTTAAAGACTCCGTTTTTCCGCAACTTTTTAAATTGGGGTCATGCAGGGTTTGGCTCATGCTGTGCCCAGGACAGGTATAGTCAATGTTCCATAGGTTCAACTAAAATGGTGGTTGAAAGTACTCCTTTTTCCGGCACTTTTTTAAAATGGGGTGGTCATGCAGGTTTGCTCAGCTGTGGCCCAGGACAGGTATAGTCAATGTCCAGTGAAACAAAATGAGGTTGAAAGACCCTTTTTTCCGGCACTTTTTAAATGTGGGGGACATGCAAGGTTGGTGTGCTCATCTGTGGCCCAGGCCAGTGTAGAGTCAATGTCCAGTGAAACTAAAATGGTGGTTGAAAGACTCCTTTTTCCGGCACTTTTTAAATGTGGGGGGTCATGCATGTTTGGGGCTCAGGCCAGTGCCCAGGACAGGTGTATAGCAATGTCCAGTGAAACTAAAATGGCTTGGTTTAAAGACTCCGTTTTCCTCACTTTTTTAAATGGGGGTTCATCGTTTGGCTCATGCTGTGGCCCAGGACAGTATAGTCAATGTCCAGTGAAACTAAAATGGTGTTCAAGGACTCCGTTGGTGTCCGCACTTTCTAAATGTTGGGGTCATGCAGGTTTGGGGCTCATGCTGTGGCCAGGACAGGTAGTAGTCAATGTCCAGTGCCAACTAATATGGTGTTAAAGACTCCTTTTTCCGGCACTATTAAATGTGGGGTCATCAGGTTTGGTGGGCTCAGGCTGTGGCCCAGACTAGAAGTATAGTCAATGTCCATTTCAAACCTAAAAAAAAAAAATTTTGGTTTTTTGGGGGTTTGAAAGACTCCTTTTCCGGCACTTTTTAATGTTGGAGTCATGCAGGTTTGGGGCTCATGCTGAGGCCCAGACAGTATGTTCAATGTCCAGTGAAACTAAATGTGGTGAAAGACTCTTTTTCCGGCACTTTAGTTAAATGTGGGGGTCATGCAGGTTTGGGCGCCATGCTGTGGCCCAGACAGGTTTAGTCAATGGTCCATGAAACTAAAAATGGATTGAAAGACTCCTTTTTGCGGAACTTTTTTTTGTTATTTTTTTTTTTTTTGTTATTTTTTTTTTAAATGGGGGGTCATGCAGAGTTTAGGGCTCATCGCTGCTTCCAGGACAGGGATATTCAATGCCAGTTCAAGTAACAATGATGTATCAAATCATACGGCCTTCTGGCACGTTTTTCAATTGTGGTATGCAGGTTTAAGGGCAGGCTGTGGTACAAGACAGGGATAGTAAATGGTCTGTGACTTTCTTTCTGTGACTTTTATAACCAAGTGTGTTGCCTAAGATGTAGCACCGTAGCCATTTGACTGTTGTGATGTGAAATTTCAGCTTCTCCAGCCTTTGTTTGGGTGTAAGAATGAAGGTTTGTTGCTCTCACCCACAGACTTTATGGGAATCGCTCATAATCGATGCTCACTAATCGTAAAAACTTATTGAAACGATAGCGCCGACTATCGACGTATCGAGAGTCGAGTATCGGATAGCCAAGCGCAATCCGCTCACACTAGTCACAATCACTTGTCTGGTAGATTTGCTCCATGTATCGGTGTGATTATTTGTGACTGTTTAGGGTATTGTCATATGAAGGTGAAAGTCTGAAAAGTAAAATTTTGTCATTGGTGATTTTTACTGTAACAGGTGACTGCTGAGGCGATGGACGGGTATCTGTTGTGGGATGTGCAAAAATTAAGTGACAGGAACAGAAGGTTTTTTTTCGCTGTAAAAAAAACATCCGCATGCACAATGAGGCGGGAAAACACAGGGCACGAGCCCCGGATGTTATTAGACCCTAGCCAACGCCCCTGCCCATTGTCCTACCCCCCTCTTTGCATCGCTTACCACCTGCGTTCGCTCCCATGTTCAAAAGATAAAAATTTTAAGAAGGTAATGGAAGAGTTTTTGACAGTCTCATAATTAAAAGACGGCAAATCACAGCTATTCTTAAATCCCTCTAATTTCCTACACGCAACTAGGATTAGAACTGAAAGTTCTATCAGTATACCTGAGGAATTGCGGTCTGTGGAAGAACCGTAAGACAAAATCAACAGTGTTCTTCCTTCAGGCCCAGGATTTACCAACTGACCCATAGGACTAGGAATGGATATGTTCACAAAATATAATACAATGCGCTATCTGCCGCCAAACGGAGATTCAACGAGCGCATAAAACTTAATGAAAGTTAACCGGATAAGAAATTGCGGTTTTTAATTGCAGACAATGACAAACAGAGAACGTTGCTAGAAATTTTTCTATCAGAAATTCGTACGTACGTGCTATTTGAAAAAAACTAGGGCCGCACCATGTGCAATACAGCTATTTAAAAATTTTTAAAAGGGTAACAAACGGTGGTTTTTTGCCCTATAAAACACCTGCGGTACTACAAAATTTCTGTATTTTTAAATTTTAAGTAAAAAGGTGTCTCTATGAAAAAAAAAGGGCCGCACCAAAGTTAAAAAAACCCATTTTAAATGTTACGGATATAAAAAGGTTTTTTTTTCAAAACCCAAAAAACACCTCAGTGACTACAAAATTGCTGTGTTTAAATTTAAGTGCAAGGTGGCTCTTGAACAAAGCTGGACTGTGCCAAATGAAAAAAACGAATTAAATTGTGTACGGTAATAAGACGTGGTTTTTGCACCTTAAATAAATCTGCGGTAACAAAAATTTCGTATTTAAAAATTTAAATACAAGATGGCTCTATGAAAAAACTGGGCCGCACCAAAGTAAAAAAAAAAACCCTATTTGAAATGTATACGGATAATAAAAGGTGTTTTTTGCAACTATAAAATACACCCATAACAGAAAGTTCTGTACCTTTTGCAAGAAAAAAAAATGGGTCTTTGAACAAAGCGGGGCTGCCCCCAAAAAGTAAAAAAACCGCATTTTTTTTGATCTGAAAGGGAAGGGGCTGTTCTATGTAAAACAGGTATGATTTTTCCAGCCAATCAAAACCCATACAATCCCAGTCATGACGTCGCCACCCACCACCCTGTTCTATTCTCTAAGCTGTTTTTGTTGACCGCCCAAAAAATGAAGGAAAAGCCCCAAAAAAAGGGCGCAATTTAATAGTTATGCGCAGATTTTAACCCTAAATTATGCAGGGGATCGAACAAAATCATGAGATACCCCACCACCCGGGGGTGGAAACCCCGCTTAAAAACCCCAAAAATTAATCCTAGTGATTAGATATAAATCATACAATCCTAAAGCAAACAAATCAGGTTATACACACCCACATCCCATTTTGGGGTCAAACAAAAGACGTTTTAGTATATCAACTTTTTCCATTAGGCCAAATTACCCCCTGGGAGAACCCCAATAAAGGGATACCCAAAAAAACTCGACATTGAGAAAGGGAAAAATCTTGAAAAAAAAAATTACTTTGTAAGGAAAAAAGGCCTTTAGAATGAAACGATACAGCCAGAGGGTCTTAATGAACTTCTATATTTGGCTGTTTTTTTGAATTCTCCTAGTGTAATACATTTTAATGTATCTTTGATATCTGTAGGCTCATAAGGATAGAACTGTATGTGGGCAAAATACCACAGGGTTAATTTTTCTTAGGGATCGTATTATTCTTGTTCCCGAACACTTTATATTTGAATACATCGATTGATCTATCCTTTGAAAGGATGGTTCTCTGTGTTTTATTGGGTATCCCTTTTTGGATTTTTCCCAGGGATATATTTGGCCTATTGGGAAGAAGTTGATATACTAAAACGTCTTAAGTTGTTTGACCCCCAAAGATGGGATGTAGATGGGGTATAACCTGTTATTGTTTGCTTCTTAGTGATATGTATGATTTATATCTAATCACTGGGGATGAAATTTTTGGGTTTGTAAGGGGGGTTTCCACCTGCGGCTGGTGGTGTATCTCATCTCCCTATTTAACTTTCCTGGAGAACCCCCGTGCGTGGGATGTTTCCTGGTAAGTAATGATGCCGGCGCGCATGCGCAGTGGAAAATGTGACGCCGAGTGTTCGGACCGACAGCGCGGGTTGAGCGGTGTGGTTGTCATTGGTATACCGCTCTCCGCCAATGCACACGCAGTAGTAATCTCAAGACGCCCGGAGAATTCCGAGTGTCGTGGCCTGGACGGCGCCGGTTGTCATGACGCCGTCCGATGCCGGCGGCATGCGCAGCGGGTGTTTTGAAGACGCCGAGTGTAGAGTACACCTGGAGGCGGCAAATAGTGGGTAACTTATTTAGACGGGATATAGGACATGGAGATATCAGCTTATCAAGGAGACTACATCTTGGTCAGTGGGGATGTCCCCTAGGAGATCCTCCTGATTTAAACCCCTATATATGGAGGGGGGAAACGCGTCGAGATAAAGTTTGATGTATCTTGAAATAATGCTGGATAAATGTATCTTATGTTCCCTACACGACGATAGTTTTAGACATCTCCCTATGATTAAAAAAAAAAATTGCAGTATTCAATTCAAATGGACTGTGAGCCTTTGAGTACTTGACATGGATTTTATATGAATAATGATAACGTGTTTTGGATTTTGATTTGATATATCCTATAACACTGTACAGAGATATATATATGCTAATATTTCTGGTGTTTGATAGGGACACAAAGTGACTTAATAGGGTGGCCTAACA
Source organism: Phyllomedusa bahiana (assembly GCA_025379985.1). Taxonomy (NCBI): domain Eukaryota; kingdom Metazoa; phylum Chordata; class Amphibia; order Anura; family Hylidae; genus Phyllomedusa; species Phyllomedusa bahiana. The sequence continues at coordinate 618 of JAODAL010057722.1, read as the reverse complement.
AGACTAGGCCCCTCCTTATTGGGACGATTACTTGGTCTATTTGAGGATAAGTGTAGGAAAGTAGATAGGGGGACAGTGTGTTTATATAATTGATTTTAGATAGATTTTGGATTAGAAATTGTATTTATGGGTATACATTAAAAGTTATATTTTAGAGTTTGGATTTGTTTAGGATTCTTTCAGTGACTGGTTCACCATTCATTATTATTAACAATTCTGCACCATTTTTGTTTTAGCTGCTCCTTTAGTGATCCATTGTTTACAGCTCGTCTCCAGGGATATGGGCCAGGGCGGGAGAAAATCCTCAGTCCTGGTCAGACATGCTCAGACAAACACTTCTCCTCTCAGGCAGTTTTTGAGTGTTCAATCCCAGGTGCTGTCACACTACTCCCATCCTCTGTACTCCTTAGTAATTATTCAAACAGTGCAAATAAATAAAAATAAACCTCAATCAGGTATGTGCATTTATAAAGAGAAAAAAAAACACAAGTTTGGTTACAGCAGGGATTTGAACCTATGAACCTTGTGCCTGGAGGCAAAAACTTTACCTCTCAGCTACTCACAATGCTTTACATAAGCAGACTTTTCTTTGACTAGGAGAGAGAAGGCTGGTGATGT
>JAODAL010057721.1:0-22505 GCA_025379985.1 Phyllomedusa bahiana | reverse complement strand
ACAATTAGCATCGTTGCAACGCCACAGCCTACTTGATATTGTTGCTGACCATGTCCATCCCTTTATGACCACAATGTACCCAACATCTACTGGCTACTTTCAGCAGGATAATGCGCCATGTCATAAAGCTGGAATCATCTCAGACTGGTTTCTTGAACATGACAATGAGTTCACTGTACTCAAATGGCCTCCACAGCCCACCAGATCTCAATCCAATAGAGCATCTTTGGGATGTGGTGGAACGGAGAATTCGCATCATGGATGTGCAGCCGACAAATCTGCGGCAATTGTGTGATGCCATCATGTCAATATGGACCAAAATCTCTGAGGAATGCTTCCAGCACCTTGTTGAATCTATGCCACAAAGAATTGAGGCAGTTCTGAAGGCAAAAGGGAGTCCAACCCGTTACTAGCATGGTGTACCTAATAAAGTGGCCGGTGAGTGTATATATATACTTGTCTCTCTTTTTTATTACATATATCTTGTGCCACGCGCAGAGCTATAATACTTAGCTTTTGAACATGGTGAAAACTAGAGGTGGTAAGCGAGCAAAGAGGGGCGTAGGAAGTGGAGATAGAGGTACAAGACAAAGCACTCCTTCCAGTGTTCCAGACAACACACAAGCGAGCACATCGTCAGTCGCAGGACCGTCAGGCCTGTCACCACTTGCTCGGTTCACTGTGCATCTCATTACTGAACAGTGTCGCCAATCTGTTCTTCACTGGTTATCAGATCCTGCATCCAGAAGTTTTACCTCCTCTTCTTTTCAGTCACAGCCACAAATGTCATTATCATCATCATCAGTCCAACCTGAAGCAAACATGGGCCGAATGTCACAACCCAATATACAGATCACACCAAATAATTCATATTCTGAAGAGTTCTTTGATGGCACAATGCGGTTCTGGTCAAAAGGCATTTCAAAAGATCAAGAAGCCAAAGAGAATGAATTTGTCAGCTCTGATGCCCAATCGCTGATGCCCTCAGAGGATGAGAAGGAAGCTGGTCCGTCGGCAGAAATACTGAGCGTTCAGCAATGCCTCGAGGGTGCCTGAGGCTTCTAGCCTGCAGCTAGAGGATGTAGACTGTGAGAAACAGGAAGTCACCTGTGATGATGAAGAGATTGCGGATCCACCATGGTCTTTTGAGCAGCAACTGGTGAGCGCTTCATCAGTGGAGGAGTAGGATGATGGATTAGTGTCAGGGCGGGTCCGGCCTCAGAAAGGGAGAGGGCGGTAACACAATTCCGCTGACATTACTCTGCCAGCCATGGTCAGTGGTGACAGCGGGAACACCACTCCTAGGTTCCAAAATAACGATGGCTGCTGGGCAGGATAAAACTTCTATGGCATGTCAAGCAAGCTCAGATCGTACATCCAGTTTGGACACCCAGAAGTTGAATGGGTCCAGACTAAGTCCAAAAACATTGAAAATGAGCCGCAGGTAGTCATGGACCATGGTCTTAAGGCAGTCTCTGTGTGTCTGAATGCTGCCCTGCCTTGCAGGTGTTGGTGAAGTGGTAAAAATTGATTGCAAAATGTCACCCAGTAGGGTTCTGCCACATTGCCTGCTGCTACTGTGGCTATTTGCCATTCTACTGCTGCCACATTGCTGATGTTGTTGCACTGTGAAATTAGAATTTGAAGATGCAAAAGATGTCTTGAGTTGTTCAATGAGCACTGTCTCAAAATCCTGCATTCCACTATCAATTTCTGTGGGTGGAAGGAAATTGCTCACTTTTGTCTTGTAGCGTGGGTCAAGGAGGGTGGCCACCCAGTAATCGCTGTTCATTTTTATTGCCTTGATGCATGGATCATGTTGCAGGTAATTTTGCATCCAAGCACTCATGTGTTAGATGCTGCCGGGATCTCCCAAGCCTCGGGGTCAAGGAGCACTAACCAGATCTTCTTCCTCCTCCTGTAATCTGTGCCAACCTCTTACTACTGAAGGGTAATCAGTAGTGTGAGCGATTATTATCGACAAAGTTGAAATCGGCACAGATTTTATGTTGATCGAAATTTTTAAATCATGCGATAATTTAGGTTAAAATCTGTGCATCATCTATTAAGATCGTGCCATTTTCGGCGCTTCCTGTCATTTTGGCGGCAGCAAATCAGCTTACAGAATAGAGCAGGGTGAGATGTGTGTGCGACGTCATGACTGGGATGTGTATGGTTGCGATTGGCTGGAAAAATCACATGACCTCGTTTTACATAGAACAGCCCTTCCTGTTCAGCCTCAGTGTCTCTCAGCGTCTCAGAGCAGTAGGACGTGCGAAATCTCAGCGAAATTAATCTTTTTCTTCACAGAGAAAGCTCTACGGTTAGCTGTGATCATTACAACTTAGTTAAATTAGAGATTCGAAGATTTTATGTAGTTAGGTAGAGAATTTTAAAGGAGCATCTACCGCTGTAAAGTCACAGGGGGGAGTGGAGGAGGGGACCCCCGTGGGCGAACACACATAAGCTCTATAAAGAATACTGGATAAAGTTCACCAAGACTTAGTGTAGACATTGCACTGCAATAGCTTTATTATTAACAGTTTTTTATTGAAATATTTCCTGGATATTGGGCAGCGTGAACTTATATTAGGATACACATCTTTTCTAGTAACTGCAGGTCTCTTTGTTAGGTGTAAAACTCCACTTTAATTATCAGTATACATTTCAGACAGGTGTTCATTTTTAATTTTTTTCCCTTCCACCTTTTTTGATATAACCCCCTTGCAGTTAAATTTGAATCCCGCCATTTTGAGTCAGCCAGGGTTTATAGGTGCCAAAAACCCTTTATTTCCGAATAAATTTTAGATACAAGTTTTTTTTTCTTTGGGCACTACCTTTTTTCATTGAGGCACCTTACTTAAATTGAATACACAATTTTTTAGTCACCACAGTGAATTGAAAGGTGCCAAAAAAACCTTCTATTATCCAATACTTTCGATACGTGTTTTTGCACTTTTTTGCCCCCTCCAGAATTTTTGATAGAGCCACCTTGCAGTTAAATTTGAATCCGCACTTTGTATTACCACAGGTGAAATTTATAGGGCCAAAAAAAAACCCCTTTTTTATCCCAATCATTTTTAAAACGGTTTTTTTCCTTTGGGGGACTACACTTTTTTTTGAGGCACCTTGCACTTAAATTGAATACACAATTTTGTAGTCACCACAGGTGAAATTTAAAGGTCCAAAAAAACCTTTTATTTTCCGAATACATTTCAGATACGTGTTTTTTTCACTTTTGGGCATCTTTCTGTGACATGCAGCTAACTACAGGTTAAATTTAAAAAAATTTTTTTCTTAAGACATTTTTATTCACAATTGTCCAAAATGGGGTCAAGGGGCAGCTTTGAATTTTTGGGCATTTTGCGTGACATGCACTAACAAGACCTATTGTAAAAATGTTTTTTATAACAGCATTTGTTTTTTCACAATTGTCAAGATGGCCCAAGGGGGGGTGGTCTGTATAAAAGGATAGGTAGGCCTGTTTGGGGGACCATATTCAAAAGACTTTTTTGCAAGACTTTAAAAATACTATCAATCCCTTTATTGAGACAACCCCTTTAATCAAAGAAAAAAAAGGAAACAAAACATGGTGGGGTTCCATCCCTATTTTAAAAATATTTTTCTAGAATTAAAGTACTAAAAAACTTGCATTTACAAAATAGTGGTAAAAAAAATTCCTCTGAATTTTCAAGGGAGGTACGGAAAATTTACCGGGGTAGGTTTTCAGAGGGCTGGAGTATGGGGCACGGAAGGAACAAGTCAGAACAATTTCCCAGCACGTTAGTAAAATAAAAAAGAATGCCAAGAAAAAGGCACCTGGGTGGAACAGGGGCGTTTTAAACCCCCAGATTTCCAAATGAAGCTCAAATTTGGTCCCACTCAAACGGAGGGGCAAGCGCTACCCGGACAAGGGCAGATATGTCCCTAAACAAAAAAGGTGGTTTTTAAAGACTCCTTTTTTTCCGGGACTTTTTAATTGGGGGCATGAGGTTTGGGGGGCATACTGTGGCCCGGCAGGTATAGTCAATGTCCGTAAACTAAAATGGTGGGGTTTAAAAACCCTTTTTCTGTCACTTTTTAACTGGGGCATGCAGGTTTGGGGGTCATGCTGTGGCCCCGGGCAGTTATATCAATATCCCGTGAAACTAAAATGGTGTTGAAAGCCCTTTTCCGGCACTTTTTAATCTGGGGTCATGCAGGTTTGGGCTCAGCGTGGCCCAGGACAGTTATAGTCAATATCCATTGAAACAAAAATGGTGGTTGAAAGACCCCTTTTTCCGGGGCATTTTTAAATCGGGGGGTCATGCGGGGTTTGGGCCTGCTGCGTTCCGGACGGGGGATATTCAATGCCCGTTCAAGAAAAATGATGGTTCAAATCATATGCCTTCGGGGCATTTTTTTAAATTTTGGGGGTCATGCAGGTTTAAGGGCTCATTCTTTTTACAAGACAGGGGTAGTGAATGGTGTGGTTTTTTTTTCTGTCTTTTATAACCTAAGTGTGTTGCCTAAATGTACATGTATCCATTTGACTTTAGGGATGTTAACCCAGTTTTCTCCACCCCTGTTTGGGTGTAAGAATGAAGTGTTTTGCTCCCCCAAGTTTTTAAAGGTCATGATCATAATCTCCTCACCATCGACTACTTGCGATGAGGGTCCTATCGACCATCGACCGATGTCGGGGCCAATTAATCCAAAAACCTAGTAATCAGTACTGGTGGTGCCACCCCCGCCTCCTCATCCTCCTCCACTTCCTCATCTTGACCCCACCAAGCCCTGGGTATTCGCCCTCTACTCGTAACTGAACGCCTCCTGCACCCACCCTCGCCCTCGAACCACCGCCTAGAACAATTGAAACAGTCGAGTCTTCTGCATCCTCTGGTGAGTAAGGCTCTTTGTCCGCCTCATCCTCCTCCATAACTGCTGGGGGCTGCTGCTCAGGTTCAACACTTTTTCCGTAAAAATTAAAAAAAACGGTCATGCCAAACAAGGGGATCGTCCCTGAGACCCTTTTGGTGGCCTCTTTAACACCCAAAGATGGGCAAGATCCTTCACCTGTCTCCCACTCTCTAGGGGTCAACCCCCGAAGGACTGTATCACTCCCTAGTCAAGATGCAAAATTTTCCATATTTGCAAAAATGACTTTAAAACTGTGCCCCCAAATGCTGGGCATGCAGGGGGTTTAAATTTAAAGTGTGTTGCCCATCACAAAACAGACAGTTGTTTGGGGAGGCCCGATCACGTTTGCCGGGTTGGTCCAAAGCAGGGTGCGAAGGGCCGGGAAAAGTATGGCTAAGACCTCAAAACCCCCTTCCTCACAGACAGCCCAAGCTTTGGGTAGCGTTTGAGAAATTTCTCCCACAACCGGGGTTCATGATGACCCCAGGAAAGGGGAAATGTGTGTGAGCCCCCCCTACCGTTTTAAAGGGGCAGCAAGGAGATTACCCCCCGTTTTCGCAAACCACCTTCCCGGGCACCAGGTTCTTAGCCCCCAGCCCACTAGTCAGCCCTGAGTGTGCAGACCCGCCCACACTCTTGACATGTGGGTTAAATGGCCCTTCCAAGACAAATTAATTTGAGAACGGCCTAGTTTCTCTTGGCCGTGATGCTCCATGCACCTTTCCCCGCAGTTTTAAGAGTGTGGGGCCCAAAACCCCATCCCAAGGCACTGTCACCCCCCCCCAAATCTCACCCAGTGACCCCTATCAGGGGAGATGTAACGCCCTTGACCGGGGCTATAATTAAAGTTTTGAAGTAGAGGGGACTTTGTTGGACACAGATCCCAGAACGCCTGGGGGTTCTTTTCTGAAAAGTGGAAACCCGGGGCAGGGACAGCTTTTTTTTGGCGAAGATATGTCTCTCGCCTTTCTGTTATGGGGGGCATGCCGGGGCCCTTTTGACATGGTGGAACTAGAGATGTACGAATCGATTCAACGAAGGGGAAAATTTTTTTAAAATTTTTCGGGAAAACTTTGATTTGAACAAAGGGCCCGAATTTTGGGGGGTGTTTCCCACGGTAAGAAGCAGGGTTTTTAAATTGTTTAAAACCCTGGGGCCCACATGGCGTTACAGGGGGGCCAAAAAAACTTTTGTGGGGGAAAAAGGGGGAAACCCCTCAATGCCCTTGTGCAGAGATGAACCCAAAATCAGAGCCCTGGGGGGTTTTCTGTACGTCTTAAAACTTTTTAAGTCCGGCGCGCCCCTGGCATTTCACATCCTCTCACTGTGCTGTTAGAAAAAGCTGCGGGTGCTGAATCTCACCTAAAAAAACTAACTTTTATACAGCGTTTTTTTGGGTGATGTCACGTTTTGTTCAGAGATTTGCTTCTTTTACGTTCAAATTTTTGATTTTGTGGTTTTTGGAAATTGAAGCCCAAATTGGCGTCAAATTCAGCTGCAATACATTTAATGCTATCTGCTCAGTTTTTTAGCACATTGAATATCCAAGGGGGTTACCCTAAGCCTGTTGTTGCTTTTTGTATTCATTTAAAAAACAGCGTTTTACAACCCAAATCCCATTTAAATTTTTTGGCTGCTCATTTTTTTTTGGAAAATTTAGTTTCCAAAGGGGTTTTAATTAAGGGGTTTTTCTGCTGTGGTCACTAAAAAAAACAGTGTTTTTTTAACGCCAAAGAAAAAAATTTTGCCTGTAGCATAATTATATCCAAGTTTAATTTTCACATTTTTCTCTGTTGTGCTCAGTAAAAAACACATCGTTTTAACACGCTACAAAGTGGTAATTTTTGGGAGCACATTTTCTTTTTCGCAATTTTTTCATCCCAAAGGGTTTAAATTAAATATTTTTCGTGTTGTAGCCCGTAAAAGAAAAAATTGTTTTTTAACCGCAAAGAAGAAATTTTGGGTGTAGCATAATTCATATCCCAAGGTTAATTACGCGTTTTTTTTTGTTGTGCTCAGTAAAATACAAGTCATTTTAAAAAACCCTACATAGCTGGTTTAAATTTTTTGGACCTCATTTCTTTTGTGCAATTTATATCCCCAAAGGGTTTTTTTAAGCGTTTTTCTGTGTTGTGCTCAGTAAAAAAAACACATCGTTTTAACATGGTACAAAGCTGGTAATTTTTGGCACCTCAATTTTTTTGCCCGGGAAAAAAGATTCCCAAGGGGTTTTTTTTAAACTTTTTTTGAATCTTATTTAACAGATTTTGTAAATTTTAGAAAAAAAAAGTATGTCAGAAGGAGGGGAAGCTGTTCACAAAGCGAGTGCCAGTGGCACAAAAAATTCCTTTGGGGGAGGCCCCGGGCCCCACACAGTAAGGGGGGCGTTTTCAGCAGGGGTCAATCGGTGATGCCCGAAAATGGGCCCCTGTATCTAGCGGCCCCTGTGTTTTTTCAGCAACCCAGATGACCCTCTGACAACCCCCGCTAAGAGGGCAGTGGGAACGTCAGATACAACCCCTTTGTTTTTATGGCCCCCGGGGGCGGGTCAGCGGCCCTCACCGGGCCAACCCCCTCCGTCCCAAATTTGGTTCCCCCAGCCAGAGATTACTATGTGGGGTTTGGGGTCAGCGCCACTATACACGAGGGTGAACAATATGGAAAGGGGGACAGTCACAAATACTTTGGCAGCGAAAAAATGGGGCCAATTCCCCCGCTTTTTTGCAGTTTTCGGCCAAAAAATTTAGATGTGGAGAGTGGAATGGGAAAGGGCGTGTTTTTTGGGGGTTCAGCCTCTGCAAAACCAAGACCGTTAAGAGGACCGCAGTGAAGATGAAAAAAATAATCATGATGAATTTTTTGCCGACCGTATTTGGGGGCCGGGGAAAACAAGGGGTTCTTTATCGTTTAGGGGAAAAGGGCATCAGCTTGCGCCTCAGGCAGCGGCGCAGCCAGCAAGTTTGGGGTTTTGTGGCCAAGAGTTAGCGGGTAAAAAAGCAGTGCGAGGTAGGAGCCAAGCGGCCACGGGGTAGAAAACCCCCTTCGCAGGGGCCAAAGAAAATAGCGGGACAGGGGCTCACCCAAGGGAGCGGCGGGAGTAGTCACTCAGTGTGGAGCGTTGGGGTAAAAAAAACTACCGTCGGTGTGGGGAAATTTTTGCTAAACTTCGGGGGAGCGGGTTTTGGGGTAAATTTTAGAATCTGTGGCCCGAAAAGGAAACGTGGGCCCGGGAAAAAACGTTGGGACCACAGCCCTGTGACAATACATGCGCGTCCCCCATCCCGGGGGCCTGGGGGAGATGTGGCCCCAGATGTGGTGGTCCATCCTGCACAGCAGCAGCAGCAGCGCCCCTTTGGGACGCATGCCATTTTAGCCAGCAAGGGTCCACCCCCTCTGCAGAAGGGAGGTTTCTCTTTGCCATCTTTTTCCCAGTCCAGATGCCCTGCTCCTCGCACTCATGGCGCCACAGTCGTTCAACGAGGGGTTGCAAAAAAGGGCAAAGTAAGCATCCCAAAAAATCCTAAGGGGCAGAAGCTGACTTTTGCTTCCGCCAAGTTTTTGGTACCGCAGTACCTTTCCCCTTTCCCCAAAAAAGGGTGGACTCATACAAAATTAAATCGTAATTTATTTTCCCCAAAAAAGGGAGTACCAGCCCTTCCCCAAATAATTTGAACAGAAAAGGTTTGGGGCCCGTCCTTGAGTTATCGGTTTGTTCCCAAGGTTCACGGCAGCGCAGACGTGGGAGCTGTAACTACCCTAAAGGAAACCCTTAAAATGTCCTTTTTCGGCCCCCAATGGGGGAATGTGCTTCCCGCCCAGCCCCACCAACAACTTGGACAGGAGACGTCGCTTTCTCCTCCCTGTTTCAAAAATGCTGGGTCCTGCACCCCAAAGTCCCCCCCCTTTCCCCCTCCCCACCACCATCTCCCGCCCCCACAAGTACCGTTTCCCTCTACCCCATGTGGGGAGGGCCAAAAGGGGTGTCACGCAGTTCTACACCGGGTTGCCCCAGTGAAAAGAAGTCACACAGGGGAGGAACTGCTCCCCGTTTTGCAGCAAGAAATCGATTGTGGGGTTTCTCCCCGCCAACCAAAAAAAAACAGAAAAAAAGGTGATGGACAAAGGGGGGAACATTTGGGGTCCCCCGCTGCCCCGAGGAGGGATGGTCCCCTGCGCCCTCATGGCAGTGTTTAATCTGGGGGTGAAAAGGTTCCCCCAATCTTCCACCCAAACTTTAAAGATTTGAAAAATTTCCAGGGGAAAATGTGCATGCACTTCATCCTTCCCACAAAAACCCCGGAACACCCTCCTCGAAATTGCAGCGGCAAAAGGCCTCCCCCAACACCCATGCAAATTTTTTCCCACCCGTTGAAATTTCCACCCCTGCAAAATTTTTGGACCGACTGTAAAAAAAGGAAAGGCCATTAACGAATTTTTGATGATCCACGGATAGGAGAACCCCCCTTTGTTTTAATTTTTTGATGTCAGCCAGTGGCAGCTCATGCGGGGACACCTGCCTTTGCTGAGGCCATTTGATAAAGGACAGTTTTTTGTCAGTCCCCAGAAAAGGGGATGAATAACGTCATTCCACTGCTTCATGTCCGGGGAACAGATCCCTAAAAAATCCCTTTCTGAGCGGGGGAACTGGAGACGGGGCGCTGAAATTTTTGCGCCACATGATCCGGGGGGGACTGAAGGGAAAAAAGGGGGAAAGGGGGAAACTTTTGGAGCAGAAGCATTGTCGGTGAAAATGATTTGGTTTTTCTACCCGGTAAACAGGAGAGGGGTGGGGCGGGAGAAATTGGGAACAAGGTAAAAGGGAGATGAGGGGGATGGGGCAGATGACCCACAAGCACCGGGGCAGTAAAAACAGTGGAGATGGAGGCAGGGGAGCCCCCTCGAAGTCTCTTGTGCAAGGGGCCCGAAGCATGCTGTTTTGCCGGGCCTAGTGACAGCCAAATAGTCAGAAATCCGGCGAGGGATGACTTCGGGCTCCCCCACCCTGTTGGACCTCTCGCTAACCATCCAAAAAGGGAGCCCTTTTTCCCCCGCTGCTTTAGAGGGAGGACTAACTCAAATACTATAGAGAAAAACCACCATAGTCAGTTGGCCCCTGCCTATGTGTGGGCAAACATCCTCCCTACAGTCGACCGGGGGGTTTCCCCAAGATCACGTACTACTGCTGACTGTTGTGGGAAAAGGGGGGGGGGGGGGGGGTAGACAGTACCGGGTTTATCAAGCAAACCCCAATTCTGGAGGGGCCCGCCTTTTGAAGAGCAGCTTCCTTCACCCCCTATGAGGAGGGCAGAACGCCACAGCAAACAGCAAGCAAACCTAAGCAACCCTGAAACCCCAAAAAATGGGGCCCTTGGGGCAGCACTCTGCCCCCCCCCCAAAATTTTGGGTAATTTTCTGGGACTACTGGTCAGCCAAACTGGAAGGGGGGGTGGGCCCCCAACTTGCCGATTAGCAGGGGGAAAAACTTTCCCTGGGGGGGCCCGGGCCCCAGTATTTTGGCATCAGAGGGGTTTTTTAGTGCCGCGGTGGGGCCCCCGTTACCCCAAGTAGAACCCCCAAACGACTGCCCTTTTTTCAAATGAATCAGGGGTGGTTGGAAAAGAATTTCCACACATCCAAAATTCCCCTTTGGCGTCAATTACATCAGCCATAAGCCTCACCCCCAAAATTTGAGAAATGAGGGCTGGGTTCAAACTACCTTCCTCAGCCACTATTCTGAAAAACCCCCACCCACCTGAAACCACACTCCGCGCTTGTTTGCGCCAACTGACTACCACCATATTTACCAGGGGCTGGTATTGAAACCCCCCTCCACACTCTGTATTGTGCCACTGTAAGACCTCATGTTTTCTGCTCTGTTTCTGGTGCCCCCCTCCAACATGTGTCCCTTGTGCGGACTCCCCTGACCTCATGGGGCGCTGCGGGGCTGGCCGTGCCCTCCCCCATTTTTTCAATGTCCAGTCCCCCGACCTCATTTCCCGTTGCCCTGGGCTCACCTCCACTCTCTGTCATTTTTGCCACTCTGTGGCCTACCCTGTTTTTGCCACCTCCAGAATTTTCCCTTGTGCCACGTCTTACCTCATGCGCTGCTGTGGGGCTGCCGTGACCCCCCACACTTTTCCCCCCCCCCAAACCCCCGTGCCCCCTCTGTGGGCCCACTCCGTTTAGGCCCCTCCAGAGTGTTTCCCCCCCCCCCCCTTTTGACAATTCGACCTCATGCTGCTGCGTGACTCCTGCCCTGACCTCCACTCCCCTGTCATTGTGCCACTCCGTTTGGGCCCACATCTGTTTCGCCACCTCCAGAATTTGTCATTGTTGGGCCCCTGTCTGACCCCATGCTTTTCTGTGGCCCGCTGCCGTGACCTCCACAAATCTGTCCCTTTTGCCACTCCTGTTTTTTTTTCCCCCCTCCAGAAAAGTCAATTTTTCCACTGCTTTACCTCATGCCCGGCCCGCTGTTTTCTGCTGCGGTCACCCCCCACACCCCCTTTATTGTGGCCCCTCCGCCCATATCGGCTCCTGCCCTCACCCCCACCTCTGTCATTGTTTCCCCGCCCGTGGCCTAAATCCTGTTTTTGCCACCTCCAGAAATTGTCATTTTTGCCCCTGTCTGACCTCATGCTGCTGCTGTGGCTGCTGCTGTGCCCTCCACACTGGGGTCATTGGTCACTCTGTGGCCTACTCCTGTTTTTTGCCACCTCCAGAAAGTCCCTTGTGCCCCTGACCTCAAAGCTGCTGCTGTGGCCCGCTGCCCTGACCCCCACACTGGGTCAATTTTGCCACCCCTCGACCTCATGATGCGGGTGCTTTTTGTTTTCTGCTGCGGTCACCCTTTTTACCCTGCCACTCTCTGCCCTCATGCTGCTGCTGACGCTGCTGCCCTGACCCCACACTGTGTCAATTTTGCCATTCTCTGAACCCCATGCTTTTTCTCCTGCCGTCACCTCTACCTCTGTCATTGTGCCCCTCGTGGCCCCACTCCCTTTTGCCCCCCTCCAGAAATTTTTCCCTTGTGCCAAAGTCTAACCTCATTCTGCTACGTTTTCTCCTTTCGTTGGAAACCCCCACACTCTGTTTATTGTGGGCCCCTATCTTAGCCCCCATCCCGCTGCTGTTGGGTGCTGCCGGACCTCCACTCTCTGTAATTGTGCCCACCTTTTGGCCCCACTTCTGTTTTTTTTGCCCACCCCCAGAAAATTTTTTTGGCCCCTGTCTGACCTCATGCGGCTGCTGTGGCTGCTCCGTGCAGTCCACAGTGTGTCATTATGCAACTTGTGGCCTAAACCCCGTTTTTTCCACCTCCAATTTTTTCACTGTGGGCCCAAAGCCCGACCTCATGCTGCTGCTGTTGCCCGCCGTGAACCCCCCCACCTGCAAGGGGCCACGTCGACCTCTGGCTGCTGTGGCTGCCCGCCGTGCAATTCACAAATGTGTCATTAAGCCACTCTGTGGGCCCATTTCCCCTTTTTTCCACCTCCAAATTTTTCATTTTGCCCAATTTTTGACCTCATTCCTTTCTGCTGTTTCCCTTCCGTACCTCCCCACTCTGTCATTGTGCCACTCCAAAGGGCCCACTTTTGTTTTTGGGCCCCCCTCCAGAATTTTCCTTGGGGCCACCCCTCCCGGCCTCATGCTGCTGCTGTTGCTTTCTGGGGGTCACCTCCACACCCTGTCATTGGGGCCACTCTCTGGGGCCCCCCTGCCCCTGCTGTTTTTGGGCCCCCACACTGTGTCATTGGCCAAATCTCTACCCTCAAGCTGTTTTTTTCCCCGCCCCGGGCACCTCCCCTCTTTTGTCATTGTGCCACTCTGTGGCCTACTCCTGCTTTTGCCCCCCCTCCAGAATTTGTCATTGTGCCCCTGTCGACCCTTTTGCCCTGCTGGGTTTTCTGCCCGTGGGCCTCCCCCACTCTACCATTGTTCCACTCCGTGGGGCCCAAATCCCTGTTTAGGCCACCTCCAGAATGTCATTGTGCCAATGTCTGACCTCATGCTGCTGCTGTGACTCCTGCCGTGACCTCCACTCTCTGTCATTATGCAACTCTGTGGCCTACACCTGTTTTTGCCACCTCCAGAATTTGTCATTGTGCCACTGTCTGACCTCATGCTGCTGCTGTGGCTGCTGCCGTGCCCTCCGCACTCTGTCATTGTGCCACTCCTGTTTTTGCCACCTCCAGAAAGTCATTGTGCCACTGTCTGACCTCATGCTGCTGCTGCTGTTGCTGCTGCGGTCACCTCCACACCCTGTCATTGTGCCACTCTCTGCCCTCATGCTGTTGCTCCTGCCGTCACCTCCACTCTCTGTCATTGTGCCACGCTGTGGCCTACTCCTGTTTTTGCCACCTCCAGAAATTGTCATTGTGCCACTGTCTGACCTCATGCTGCTGCTGTGGCTGCTGCCGTGCCCTCCACACTGTGTCATTGTGTCACTCTGTGGCCTACTCCTGTTTTTGCCACCTCCAGAATGTCATTGTGCCACTGTCTGACCTCATGCTGCTGCTGTGGCTGCTGCCGTGCAATTCACAGTGTGTCATTATGCCACTCTGTGGCCTATTCCTCTTTTTGCCACCTCCAGAATTTGTCAGTGTGCCAATGTCTGACCTCATGCTGCTCCCTTGTTGCTCCTGCCGTGACCTCCACACTCTGTCATTGTGCCACTCAATGGCCTACTTCTGTTTTTGCCACCTCCAGAATGTCATTGTGCCACTCTCTGACCTCATGCTGCTGCTGTTGCTACTGCGGTCACCTCCACACCCTGTCATTGTGCCACTCTCTGCCCTCATGCTGCTGCTTCTGTGACCTCCACACTGTGTCATTGTGCCACTCTCTGACCTCATGCTGTTTCTCCTGCCGTCACCTCCACTCTCTGTCATTGTGCCACTCTGTGGCCTACTCCTGCTTTTGCCGCCTCCAGAATTTGTCATTGTGCCACTGTCTGACCTCATGCTGCTGCTGTGGCTGCTGCCGTGACCTCCACACTCTACCATTGTGCCACTCTGTGGCCTACTCCTGTTAGGCCACACCCCAAAATTTGTCATTGTCCCAAATGTTGACCTTTTCTGCTGCTTGACTCCTGCCGTGACCTCCACTCTCTGGTCCATTATGCAACTCTGTGGCCTACACCTTTTTTTTGCCACCTCCAGAATTTGTTCATTGTGTCCACTGCTGACCCCCAATCTGTTTTTGCATTTTGGCTGCTGCCGTGCCGCCTCCGCACTTGGTCTTGTGCCAATCCTGTTTTTGGGCCACCTCCAGAAGTCATGTGCCATGTCTGACCTCATGCTGCTGCTTTTTGCTGCGCTGGTCACCTCCACACCCTGTCATTGTGCCACTCTCTGCCCTCATGCATTGCTCCTGTCGTCACCTCCCTTCTGTCATTGTCCCACGCTGGGGCCCACTCCTTTTTTTGCCACCCCGAAATGTATTGTCCCATGCTACCTCATCGCTGCTTGGTGCTGCCTGCCCCCTCCCACTGTGTCATTGTGCACTCTGTGGCCTCCCTGTTTTTGCCACCCCCAAATGTCTGTGACGTCTGCCCTCATGCTCTCGGGGGCCCGTCCCTCCACCCTTTTTCATTGTGCCATCTTGCCTTTTCGGGTTTTTGCCTGGGGCCCCTTTTCCCCTGCCAACCTCTCCCCTCTGCGGGTGGCTGTTTCCCGTGCCCCCACCGTGTCATTTGGCCCTCTCTGACCTCATTTTTGCTCCCTGCCTAACCCCTCTCTGTCATTGGCCCCCTTTTGGGCCCACTCCTTTTTTTGCCACCCCCAGAATGTCTTTGTGCCCTGTTGACCTATGCTGTGGGCTGCTGCCATGACCCCCACATCTTCATTGTGCCCATCGGGTGGCCACTTTTTTTTTTTGCCACCTCCGAATGTCCATTTGACTGCTGCCTTTTTGCTGCTTGTTGTGCTCCCCTGCCTCCAACTTGTCTTTGCACTTCTGACCCCCTTGGTGGGGGCTCCCGTGCCTCCCCCTGTCATTTGCCACTGTCTGCCTCTGTGCTGGGCCCCCCAACCCCACCTCTGTCTTTGTGCCACTTTTGGGCCCTACTCTTTTTTTTGCCCCCTCCAGAATGTCTTGTGCCACGTCGCCTCATGCTGCTGCTTGGTGCTTTCCTGACCTCCCCCTTTTGCTGTGCAATTGGCCTCTCCTTTTTTTGGGCCACCTCCGTTTGTCATTGTGCCATTCGGGCCCTTCTGTTTTTGCCTTCCTAATTGTCTTGTGCCGTCTGCCCCATTTGCTGTGGTTGCCATGCCTCCCCTTCTGCATTGTGCCCTTGGGGGCCTCTTCTGTTTTGCCACTCCGAATGTAATTGTGCCACTGTTGTCCTCAAGCTGCTCCCACCGTCACCTCACACTCTCTGTCATTGTGCACTCTGTGGCCTACTACTGTTTTGCCACCTCCAGACTGTCATTGGGCCACTGTCTGGAAACATCACTGCTGTGATGCTGTGATCCTCCACCACTGTGTTCATTGTGCCACTCTGTGGCCTTCTCCTGATTTTGCCACCTACAGAATGTCATTGTGCCACTGTATGACCTCATGCTGCAGCTGTGGCTGCTGCCGTAACCTACACACTGTGTTTTTGTTGCCACTCTCTGTCCTCATGTGCTGGCTTGCCATCACCTCCACTCTCTGTCATTGTGCCCACTATTTGGCCTACTCCTGTTTTTTGCCACCTCCAGTATGTCTTGTGCTACTGTTGACCTCATGCTCTGCTGGCCAACCGTCACATCACTCTCTGTCCTTTGTTCCACTCTGTTGGCGTAATACTGGTTTGCCACCTCCTCAGAATGTCATTGTGCCTCTGTCTGACCTCATGCTGCTGCGCCCCCCCGTGTTTTGCGACACAACACTGTGTCATTGTGCCACTCTCTGGCCTATTCCTGTTTTTGCCACCTCCAGAATGTCATTGTGCCACTGTCTGACCTCATGCTGCTGCTGTGGTGGCTGCCGTAACCTACACACTGTCACTGTGCCACTGTTTGACCTCATGCTGCTGCTGCCACCGTCACCTCCACTCTCTGTCATTGTGCCACTCTGTGGCCTACTCCTGTTTTTGCCACCTCCAGAATGTCATTGGGCCACTGTATGTCTCTGCTGCTCCAACGTCACCTCCACTCTCTATGTCATTGTGCCACCTCTGTGGCCTACTAAATGTTTTTGCCACATCCAGAATGTCATTGGGCCATCTGTCTGACCTCATTGCTGCTGCTGCTGTGACTCTCCACTCTGTGTCATTGTGCCACTCTGTGGCCTACTACTGTTTTTTGCCACCTACCAGAATGTCATTGTGCCACTGTCTGACCTCATGCTGATGGTGCCGTGACCTCCACACTGTGTCATTGTGCATACTCTGTGGCCTATTCTGTTTTTGCTTCCTCCAGAAGTGTCATTGTGGCCACTGTCTGACCTCATGCTGAATGCTGTGGCTGCTGCCCTAACCTACACACTGTGTTATTGTGCACACGCTCTGAATCTCATGCTGCTGCTGCCTTCACTCCACACACTGTCATTGTGAGACTCTTTGTCCTACTCCTGTTTTTGCCACTCCAGGATGTCATTGTGCTACTGTCTGGAACACTCATGCTGCTGCTGCCTCAGTCACCTCCAATCTCTGTCAATTGTGCACTCTGTGGCCCTATACTGTTTTGCCACCTCCAGAAATGTCATTGTGCCTTCTGGTCTGACCTCATGCTGCTGCTGCCGTGACCTCACCACTGTGTCATTTTGCCCACTCTGTGGCCTACTTCTGTTTTTGCCACCTCACAGAATGTGAATGTGCCACGGTCTGACTCATGCAGCTGCCACCGTCACCTCCACTCTCTGTCTTTGTGCCACTTGTGGCTTACTCCTGTTTTTGCCACCTCCTGAATGTCATTGTGCCTCTGTTTCCTGACATCATTGCTTGCTGGTGCCTTGGTCCTCACACTGTGTCATTCTGTGCCACTCTGTGGTCCTAGCTTTATGTTTTTGCTACCTCCAGAATGCTCATTGATTGCTCTGTCTGACCTCTTTGCTGCTGCTGCCGTAACCTCCAATACTGTGTCATTGTGCATCTGTGGCACTTCTCTGTTTTTGCCAACCGCCTGAATGTCATTTGGGCCACTTGTCTTACCTTCATGCTGCTCTGACCGTGCCCTCCACACTGTGTCAATGTGCCACTCTGTGCCTATCCTGTTTTTGCCACTTCACAGAATGTCATTGTGCCACTGTTCTGACCTCATGGCTGCTGTGCGTGTACCTCCACATTGTGTCATTGTGCCACTATTATGGCCTACTTCTGTTTTTGTACCGCCAGAATGTCATTGTGCCACTGTCTGGACCTAATGCTGCTGACTGCCGATTACCTCCACACTGTGTCATTGTGCCATTTGTGGCTACTACTGTTTTTAGCCAACCTCCAGAATGTCATTGTTGCCACTTGTCTGACTCTGTGCTTGCTGTGGCTCCTGCGTAACCTACACACTGTGTTATTGTGCAACTCTCTGGCCTATGCTGCTGGCTGCCATCACCTCCACTCTCTTGTCATTGTGCCACCTTCTTTGGCCTAATCCTGTTTTTGACCACCTCCAGAATGTCTATTGTGCTACTGTCTGACTCATGCTTCTGCTGCCTCTGTCCTCACACACTGTGGTAATTTGCCACTCTGTGGCTACTCCTTTTTTTGCCCCCTCCAAATGTCATTGTGCCATGTCTGACCTCTGTGCTGGGGTTGCCCCGTACCTCCACACTCTTCACAATTTGCCCCCTGAGTCCAGCTTTTTTTTTTTCCAGTTTTCGCTGGCAGATTTATAGGCAAATTCCCGCTTCAGTTTTTTGGTCATTTTGCCCTTTAATGCCCAGGGAATTTTTTTTGAAGCGATTCTAAAGGGGCGGGCAGTCTTGCTGTCATACTAAAACACAAATTGTATAAGCCCAAAACCAAAGTCCCTGAAATTTAGTGACACAAATTCTACAGCCCCCTGAGGCCTGTGCAGGGGAAAAGCTTTTTTAACGTGTTTCACCCGAAGTAATTCGGAACGAAGTTATTTTTTGTGGGGGAAAATTTGGGCGAAGTGAACGAACCGAATTTCGAGAAATTCGCCCATCTCTACACTTCATCATATAGAACTGTAATAAGTCTATTTTTCAAAACTGATTCAATTACAGTAAATGATACAAGCTCTGCAGAAGATAAAACAGGTACCAATATTGATATTAGGATCATACCTATTAGTGTTAAGTGCTGCTCAAATTTGGGCCCGTTTAATTTTAAATAAATCAAACAAGATGATGGTCCAGCGGTAAAGGTGTGAACAAAGCCTTCTTTTATTTCAATGTGTGGGAAAGGTCAAAGTCTTACCTTCACTGTACTCTCCTGCACATGTGGAATAAAAGAAGCTTTTTCCACCTTTTCCCCTGGATCCCTCATCATTGCTTTATGTTAGTTTCATAAACCGTGACGGGGGCCAGGTTTCCATGCGGGGGGAAGCCCGCAGGCAGAGCTGGATTTTTATCAATACAGTGCGTCTGGGGTGGTGTCTTGTATACATTTTTCTTTTACAAAGTTTTGCTTTTTTTTCCGTTTGAACCTTGTTAAAAATTGGGTGTTGGGAAATCCCAAACCCAAATTTTTCCACTAAACCTAACGTGAACTGTAACCCTATGTTAAGGTTATGGTGTTTAAGGTGCTTCAGGGGTTAACTTGCCTTTCAGGAGTAATACAGGCCTCGCCTTGCTCTGCCTTTTCCAGTTTTTAGTGCAAATCCAAAATCCTTCCATTTCTTAGGTTATCCCCAGTCCTTGAAAGCAAAAAAAGGGTTAAAAAAAAAAATAGACTTTGTGTCATCGATTCTTGGGGGAACCCAGGGAACCAGAAAAAGGACACGGACATCCCATTGACAAGTCCCAAGTGACACCATGATAGTAGCAACGCAATACCTGGAAAAACATGGGACCCAGAGTAAGGTTGAAAGGTAAGTTAACCTCTCAAAAACCAAAACCCTAATTCTGTTTTTAATTTTAAGACATCTTAATTTTTAATTTGATTGTGTAGCCGAAAACTCCTGCACTACCTACACAGAAGGTAGACATTTGACAGCCAACATTATCAATCATGTTAACTCTCATGGTGCTGTTTTGTTTGTCCCCCAGTTACCAAGAGGTTTTTTATCTCTGTTTCATTTCCTGTTTTCTGGGGGCATGTTTGAGTTAAAAAAAATCTGTAAATTTAATTTCCCTTTTTACCCAAACCGATTGTTACTTAATTTGGGCAATAATGTTTAGGTATGCTGGTTTTCTTTTTGTTTTTTGTTTTTTTTTCACCTTTCCTCTTGTTTTTTTCATTTTTAAAAAGTTGAAAACAGAATGCTAAGAAGTGCAGTTTATTGATGACATCAGTGATGGATGAAGTAACTAGCTTCTAATCCAACTTGGGTTGTAATAGAAATCATTATAGCTGGGTGCTTGGGTTATAACTGCAAGACATAGAAAAATATGGGACTTTTCTGATATAATGTCGCAGTTTTATTGCACACCCTGAAAAGCATACTCAGCAATTTTATTGGAAGTATGTTTAAAAATCTATAACACTCTGGTTATTAAAACAGTTCTGTATAGTAAAAACAAAAGCATAAATAATAAGATTTATTTTAGAGTACCAACATATTACACAGCACTTTACAATTATTGGTACATATAGAGACGGAATCAATACAAACTAATAAATGGTTCAAACAAGAGAAATAAGGGCCATGCTAAAAGGAGCTTACAATCTATGAGGAAATAATTGACACAACAGGTGGGAGTACTTATTTTGCACTATAGTCTAACAGTGTTTCAAAAATGAAGGGATGAGGTTCTGAGGAATAATTGTGTTAAAAGTAAAGGAGTCAAAAGTGCTCCTGCATTGCAGAAATTGAGTGTATTCTTGGAGATCAGACTTAGATCACAATGGTATTATGTAGAACACGGGCAGGATAGTAGACAGATGACAGAAGAAATATAAGGAGCTTCAGCATTGTGGAGAGCTTTTAAAGTGAGAGTGATGAGTTAAATTTAACTCTAAATTGAATGGGCATGCAGTTAACTAAATGTATCAGGGTAGAAGCATCAGTATAGCAATAAGACAGGAAGTTCAGCTGTCTTCTCCCTCACAATAGATTTGAGAGGGGAGAGTCTAAAAAAGGGAAGACAAATTGGTAATGAGTTGCAGAAACCACTTTATCACAATAGTGAACTGGGTGAACATCTGTCTTTTCTCAGCCGTTCAAACTACATATATAACTATGTAACCTCATAATTTGAGACAAAAGTAAAAATAATACATTATTTTTTCACATGTTGTAAACACACAATAAAGGGACATTGTAATGGAACATAAAGTAGGTATAAGGGGGAAATATAAAGGGCACGGGGCACACAACAAAGAGGGCTGAGACTAAGATCTCCCTGCCAACTTCAATTATGTGCCAGGGAAAGGGAAACCACATGCAGGTGAGATCTCTAAGGCACAATCCGTCTCGGCCACCCTACCTGGCTCCACCTCCTTCCCGCGCAACTTGCGGATGACCAGGTATACACTATGCAACAACAGCTCACACTCTTCCTATGCTATGAGCATCATAGCACAATCCACAAACAATCCACACCCAAAACAACACACACTGATACCTTTCAAGACATTAGTGAAAGGAACTCTATACACTACCGGTCACATGCACTTAAAGTCTCCCGAAATATTTGAGGTTTGTTAAGGCAACGAGGCACAACTTTTAAAATGTTAAGCTTTATATAAAGATACAGTGCTTGGTTGCAAAAATTACAAAAAAACAGACATATATAAAAACATACATAAAAACGTGCAGTACAGTATATAAACAAAAGGGATAAAATAACGAAAAACAGACCTTCACCAATTGGATTGGTATAGAAAAAGGTCCCGCTGATAGTCCCAGGTCCCAGGCTGTTAGTATTATACATAACAGGCTTAGATACATTTTCATTGTCCACAATGGGTGGGTGTGGTACCACACAGCTAAGACTGATGACACTGTGTGGGAAGATCATGCCAGTGAGTATCCCATAGTTTAGGCTTGGATACAAGACCTTGGCAGATAATATCACACCCTATAGACTTAGATACTATACATCAGCTTGGTCAACAGCATCATACTCAATAGGTTTAGATATATTCATTGGGCTGTTAGTAACATACATAACCGGCGTAGGTATGGCTGTGTCTCACACAACAGGCTGAGATACATCCTCCTCAGGTGCTGGAATGTCAATCATAGGTAAAGGGGTAACCCAAATGGTTTCCTGGCAATATATCAGTGGGTATGGTATCAGGGATCCCCACTTCTTTAAATCCCGGTTTGGGCTTTTGTTCCAATACATTTTGGGCAATGTGAACTGGAGGCTTCATTCCTCCATTAACTTTAACCTCCAGGGTTTCTCCAGGAAACATACCCTTGGGATACACTGACTCTTTACACAACAGAGGACTACAGCTTCAGTGTCCCTGCCCTCTTTAGCAATTTACTTGCCCACGGTGTCAGACTATAAGTTAACCACAGCTTTTTCATCTGCCCCAGCAACCAATAGAACACTTCAGCTGGGTGATACTTCAGATGGGGTAGGACAATCAGGCACCCATTTAGGAGGGCACTTAGTGCTGAAATGGCCCAATTTGTAGCAAATACCACCTGAATCCTCCAGAATTGGTGCTGCTGGATCCATCGAGGGTCATGGAAATCGAATATGGTGGTGAGGGACGAAGAATGGGGTTTAGTTTTCCTCCGTGCTTACCTTCTGTCCAGTTTGAAGAAATAGGTCTCATTGAAATGGGCTTCTCATTGGTGGTGAAAACATCCATGGCATGAGCAAGTTGCTCCAGACAGTGTTTACTTGTCATAATATCCTGGGACTCATGGTTCTGTTGTTTATCACAGTGTATCTGGAGTCAAGCTAACTCCAGTGGACCTCTTGCTGTGCGGCGTTCTGCAAACTTCAGCTCCTGAAGAATGAGCTGCATGCATAGCTTAGGGTTATAGTCACCTAGCAGGTGAAAAGCTATCTAAAACTCAGAACAACTCACGGCTGCTCTCATCTGCACCTTTTCCTTGCTTGGGTGCCATGGCATGCCATTTCACATCTTACGGCACCTACTCAGATAAGCATTTCCTTGGTCTTATACATTCCATCAAGGCTTCTCAGCTCGCCCAGGCTGATTGACACAGCTTGGGCTCTACTCAGTCGCAGCCATCTTAGCAGTTTCTCGTCAAATAAAAGATAGAAAAGAAAAACAAGAAGGGAGGAGGACTGTTTGCACATATACCTTAATACAAAAATGAAGCATTGCATTTGCATTGTATAACTGGCAGGGCCGGGACGACGGGTAGGCCAAGGTAGGCGACCGCCTAGGGCGCCTACCTCAGCCTATCCCTAAGGGGCGGCGTCAGGGCCCCGACCCTTGCCGGGCTCCAGGCCGCTGCCGTGGGCCTGAAGCGCCCGGGGGTCTCTGTGACCCCTTCTGCGGAGCAGAGAGCGAGCCTCCCTGCTCCGCAGGCAGTGTCGGGCCCGCTCCCGAGGATCGCATCCTCCGG
>JAODAL010057720.1:0-22505 GCA_025379985.1 Phyllomedusa bahiana | reverse complement strand
GGCCAGGGAAAGTGAGGGGGCCTTCCCAAGGCTCCCCCCCTAACCCCGGGTTTGGATGGGCAGCATAGCTGCGTTATCCATCACCGCACCGATCGGTGCGCGGCCCCAAATTGCGTTAATTCAGACGCCGGGGCCATCTTTGCCGGGGCGCCTGATGGTAAAAACAGCCCCAGGGGGGCGACCCACCCCCCGGGCGCTGTTACTGCCGGGGTGTTGCGGCAATTTGCCGCTAACACCCTTGGTGTGCGGGGGGGGTCGGGGAAGACCCCCCTGCAAAGCCCCTTAGCGGCCCTGGGACGTACTGATACGCCCAAGGTCGTTAAGGGGTTAATACCTTGTTGAAAATGGGATATAAGAAAGGGAAATTTTCCTACTAGTATTGCAACTGAAACACTGTAACATTTCTATAGAAGATTTGGCTTTGGTATTGGTTAATATGCTGTAGTATCAATTGCTTCCACTACAATGATATTCATAAAGAGACAAAAAGAGAATTGAGATAGCAGTCCCTAGTATAACTCTCTATATGACAAGATAGTATATACTGTAAGGAATATGCTACTAGCCTCTTTGTGTTGTGCAGATTCCAGGCACAATACTTTAAGGTGTAATAACTATTTTGATAAAACGTTCAAGACGTTAATTCGAGTCGGAACCGATTTTCTGAACCGAACATTTTATTGTTCGTTCGAGAAAAGTTGATTTCGACATGGGTTCGACATGCCATTTTAAGTTTTCAGCTTTTTTCGCATTTTTGGCACCCCCAAATCAGTGCAGAGCATGAAAAGTCCCAAAAACTCACTGGGTGTAGGGCTTAGGGGCTCTAAATCAATGCCCATGTTATATATTTCCTGTTTTGCGTTTGAATGCCATTTTCAGCTCACTTCTGTACGTACATTGCTCTTGTCTGCTTTCTTGAGTTTTGGGTTGGAATCATTTTATAACACCCGTCTCCAATTCCCCAACAAAAAAAAAATTTTAAAATTTGGGGTTGGGTTGGTGAAAATTTACTGAGGGGAAAAAAGTTCATTTTTGGCAGTTTTGGGTGAAAACCCTTTAAAATTACCATGTTTATTGTCAAAACAATATAACCCCGGAAAAGATTCCTTTTTGTTTTCTTAACTTACCAAGCCAAAAATTCTTTTTGCCAATTTTAAAACCACAAAACGAAAAATATACATGCCTTATGCTGATCCCATAATAAAACACTTCCTTTTTTTTTTATTAATATATTTTTGGCCATGCGCAGAGTATAATATTTAGTTTTTTGAACATTTTGAAATAAGGTGGTAACGAGCAAGGAGACTAGAAAGGGAGAAAAGAGGACGACAAGGGCCCCTTCCCCGTTTCCAGACAACACACAAGCGAGCACATCGTTTGCAGGACCGTCACCCTTTTCATCGCTTTTTCATTTCCCCCCATTTTTGAACAGATAGCCCAAACTGTTTTCATGGTTATCAGACCCCGCATCGAGCGTTTTAAACCCCCCCTTCCTCCAGTCATGGCCACAAATACATCATTAAGATGGGCGAAATTTATTCAAAAAGAAAGGGGGGTTGTCAGAATTTCAGGAAAACTCGGTTCTCAATCGAACTTTGGGTACTTGCGTGAACGAAAAGTGCTTTTGATTGATAAAAAGGCTGCGGCACATGCCGTTTAAAAGGGGCAAAGAACTCGGAGGAAGAAGGGCAAGCCTGATGACAGTGCAGAGAGAAGCCAAAACAGAAACCGCAGGGGTTCTTGACGTCACCGCACTATATAAATCCGGCGCGACGCTGGACTCATACCCCTCTCATGTACTATTAGGAAAGGTGTGCCCTGGTGCTTAAGATTATAAAAGAACTATTTTTATACAGCATTTTTGGGGGGGTCTCAGATACTGCTTCTTTAAGTTTATTTTTTGTTTTGGGGGTAATTGGTCTGTAGTCCATGTGCTCCAGTGCAGCGCAAATTTCATTTTAATGCTACCTCACAGCACATGATATCCCAAAGGGGCACTTTAAGGGGGGTGCAGTCACCCTAACTGGAACCCAGCCCACGTCCCTGCCTGCTTTTACGTCGCCCTAGGCGGGGAGGCAACGGGCGAAGTCCTGCTCTGCCTAAGTGTGGGCCCTAGAAATAGAATAGTAAACTCCGGGGAAATACCAAAAAGGAACGCCAAAAACCCCCAAACAAAAACCCAAAGGGTTAAACGTAAACAAGCCCAGGTAAAGAGCCAAACAGGGTGGGAAAAAAAACAAGACAAGCCAAGTCAGGGGGCAGGCTGGGGTCAGGACAAAGGATAAGCAAACACAATAACAAGAACAAGTAACAAGGTAGCCAGGAATATCACAGGCGCAGCACTCGCCTTCAGGATTTTAAAATTTGGGATTCCTGGATACCGCCCTGTAGCTGATTGGAGCGGCCTCCAGGTCCTCCCATTGGCTGGTGCGACACGCCCCCTGTCAGGAGTGGCTGGGCGTCTGTCACTCACAGAGCTGTCAGCAGCATGAGCATCAGGGTGGGGTTGCGAATCAGCTGCTGCAGCCTGTTGATCCCTGCAGCTGAGCACAGCCTAGCCCTGACAGTAACCCCCCTTTTAGGAGGGGCCACCGGACCCTTCCCTGGTCTGGGTTTGTCCGGGTGAGCCTCATGGAATTCCTCCCAGGCGATCAGCATGGATGGATTTCGCCGGAACCCATGATCTCTCCTCAGGACCATACCCCTTTCCCAATGGCCCAGGTACTGCAGTGACCTTAGGGACTTACGCGAATCTAAAATACGGGCGACTTCAATTTCTAACTCCCCCTCTATGCCAACTGGAGAAGGAGGCCTAGAGGGCGGAGTCACATATACCACTTACGAAGTGCACGACGGGACACGTTATGTATAAAGAGAGGAGGGTAATTTCAGCCGATATGCGACTGGGTTAACCACCTCCTGAACCACATATGGACGTTCAGGTACAGGTGGAGGGCATAGTTCATCAGGAGGACGAGTTCTAGAAACCTTAGCCGAGCGAAAACTTCACCAAGATGCCGCATAGGCCTCAAATGCTGGCCCCTGCCGCTTCCAGATAGGCATCAGCCTGCCAAATCAGTTTTTCCCCAACCATGGTAAGGAGACATCTGTCAACACACCTGACTAATTTCCCAGAATTCAGTCAAACACTGGATTATGTTTTGAAGCCGGGGCCCAGCCCCAAAACCACATCAGCGGGCACCCCCTCCATGACAAATTTGAATACACTCTTCACTATGTATGGATCCGACCACCATCCCCAGCTCAGGGTACAATATTGGATTGCGCCCGAGTGTGGAGTGGAGTCAATAGCCATACCCGCAGCGAGTCAGATAGCGGTCTACAAGGTAGGCCCAGACGTTTGGTGAAAGACGCATCAACAAAATTAAAAGCTGATCCAGAATCCACAAACGCACTCCCAGAACCGGACAGCGACAAGTATGAAAGCTTAACTGGTAGCAGCAACTTATTAGATAAAATAGGAAATACTGCTCGCCTAGGTGATTTTCCCTGCTGACCCCCTAGGCGTTGGAGTTTTTCCGACTGGTCTTCCCGTTTGGAGCATTCCCGAATTCTGTGTCCATCTTCACCACGTAGAAGCACAACCCTGGATGCGACGAGTAGCCCTACGGTCACTAGCCGCAGTGACAGAAAAAGCCCCCACTTGCATGGGCTTCTCTGAGTTTAAATCGGAAACAACAGGTTTAGCGGTGACCATGGTGTCGACCACAGGAGGGGGAACCTTATCCTGCCGTCTCTCCCTAGAACGTCTGTCCAGACGAACGGCTAGTGCCATAGCCTCATCTAAAGTACCAGGAGTAGGGTATGCCACCAATAAATCCTTCACATGGTCAGCTAACCCTAATCTTAAACTGGCATCTGAGAGCTGTGTCTTTCCCACCCAGACGGAACGCACCCAGCGACGAAATTCGGAGCAAAACTCCTCCACAGTCTTCTTAGCTGCTCAAGGTGGTCACTGAGCCTCGGCCACACTTCCCTATCAGGGTCATTAAAAAGTACCCCTAAAGCGGCAAAGAACCTGTCCACAGAAGACAGTTCAGGTGAGTAATGCCGGTAACGAAAATGCCCCCTTTCCCGGGGGGGACCTGCAGTAAGGACATAACAATTCCCACCCTTTGTTCCCCATTCCCCGAAGGTAAGTTTGGGGCCCAAAATACAGGCGACAACCTCTCTAAATGCCACAAAAGGCCCTTTCCCGTTACTGCGAACCCGTCAGGCAAACGGATAGGGGTTCCACAGGAGGGGGGAAAGGGAATGCAGGGACCCTCTGACTTGGGGTAGCCTCCTATTGTTCTACCCTCAGCGCCAGATCCTTGATAGCTGGTTAGCCCCTGCATCTGCTCTACCAGATGTCATGGGGTCCATAGTGATGGTAGAGCAGTAACAGCTTCGGCTGTGATAATGTCACGTCAAGGGAGGTGCAGTGGGGGCCTAACTGGACCAGCCCACTGTCCTGCCTGCTTGACGTGCTGCCTAGGGTGGCAGACGGAAACTGGGGCGACAGTCTCTGCTCTGCCTAGTGCTGGGGCCGTCAAGGAAGTAGAATAGTAAGACAGTCCGGGTAATACTAAAACAGGAACACCAAAGCCACAAATCAGAAAACCAAGGGGGGATAAACGTAAACAAGCCGAGGTCAAGAGCCAAACGGGTGCGAGGTACAAAAACAGGAGGGCATGCCGAAGTCAGGAGAATTGGCCGGGGGCAGGTATACGGATAAGCAAAACAATAACAAGAACAAGTAACAAGGTAGCCAGGAATATCACAGGCGCTGCACTCAGCCTTCAGGAGTTTGAATGGGGGTTCCTGGATTACGCCCCTGTAGCTGTTTGGAGCGGCCTCCAGGTCCTCCCATTGGCTGGTGCGACACATCCCCTGTCAGGAGTGGCTGGGCGTCTGTCACTCACAGAGCTGTCAGCAGCATGAGCATAAGGGTGGAGTTGCGAATCAGCTGCTGCAGCCTGTTGATTCCTGCAGCCTGAGCACAGCCTAGCCCTGACACACGGGTGATCCAAGCCTGTTCCTGTTGTATTCATTTAAAGAAACAGCGTTTTTACAATACAAATAGCACTTCATTTTTGGCTGCTTAATTCTTTTGCGCAATTTACATCCAGGGGTTAATTAAGCGTTGTTCTGCTGCTGTTTTGACTAAAATAAACCGTCTTTTTCACCGCCAAAAAATACATATTTCCTGTAGCATAATTCACAAGCAAAGGTTAATTACAAGTTTTCCTCCTGTTGTGTAGCGTAAAATACACGCCATTGTAACACGCTACAAAGCTCTTAGTTTTTGGTTCCTTAATTATTTTGCGCAATTTACATCCAGGGGCTAATTAAGCGTTGTTCTGCTGCTGTGGTGACTAAAATAAACCGTCTTTTCACCGCCAAAAAAATACATTTTTCCTGTAGCATAATTCACAAGCGAAGGTTAATTACAAGTTTTCCTCTTGTTGTGTAGCGTAAAATACATGCCATTGTAACACGCTACAAAGCTCATAGTTTTTGGTTGCTCAATTCTTTTGCGCAATTTACATCCAGGGGTTAATTAAGCGTTGTTCTGCTGCTGTGGTGACTAAAATAAACCGTCTGTCACGGTTCACGCTGCGGCCCCTGCTATGGACCTACAGCGTGCCCGTGTCCCCTGTGTCCCGGCCGCTGCTGCAACATCCTCTGGGGTCCCTGACTCTTTGCACACACCTGTCCTGGCTCCTTCCACTCCTGAAGCCTCACCACCTGTGCTTCCTCCAGCTCCCTGGCATCATGTGCGCACACGTGCTCCCTCTAGGGGCACGCGCTTGTCACTGCACCCCATTTAAGGAGTCAGAGTACCTTGGCCCTGCCCAGTGACCTGTAACCTCTGGCTACATAAGGAACCTCCTACCTTTACACTCCGTCAGTTCGTTGTTGTTTCCAGCACTAGAGCTTGACCCCGTGGCTGCTGCATTGCTGCTGTTTTGTTATAGGTTCCTTACGTCTGTCAGTTCCTGTTGGACATTTGCCCGGCCTGCACCGCCTGCCAAACCTGCTGTACATCTGCCCACTGCACCTGCTGGCCTATCCCTGCTACCTACCTGGACTGAGCATACATTCACCAGCTACACCTGGACTGAGCATCTATTTATCAGCCTCCAGTGTCCAGCCTTCCAGCCCTGCACTTCGGCTACCCACAGCGGGTATTACCATCTCTGCCTGCGGTGGGCCCTGTGGATCCCCTGTAATCGTTACAGTACGAACTGACCATCAATTATGGATCCCGCCGGAGTGACTTTGCCTGACCTGGTAGCTGTGGTGAACCGTCATGGCCGTCCCACCTGGAGCAATTGTTTCCGTATAGCTGCCAGACATTTGACCCAACCCCCACCCGTTTTGGGACGAAGTCATGTCTGCACTGGCATCTACAACCTGCTCCACCACCTGCTGTGGCTCCGCTCTGCGCCATGTCCAGTCCTAGCCTGAAATTGCCTCTGCCTGCCCGTTATTCTGGAGACCCTCATACGGGGCGAGGCTTCCTTAATCAGTGACCATCATTTTGAGGTCCTGGCCCACCAGTTTTTCTTCTGACCGTGCCAAGGTGGCCTTCATCATTAGCCTCCTGTCA
Source organism: Phyllomedusa bahiana (assembly GCA_025379985.1). Taxonomy (NCBI): domain Eukaryota; kingdom Metazoa; phylum Chordata; class Amphibia; order Anura; family Hylidae; genus Phyllomedusa; species Phyllomedusa bahiana. The sequence continues at coordinate 15,889 of JAODAL010057720.1, read as the reverse complement.
GGTGAGGCTTTGGCCTGGGCCCTCACCCTTGGGAGAGAGGGGATCCGCTGACAGGGGACCCCCAAGGAGTTCCTGAGTCCCTTTCAGGAAACCTTCGATCCCTGGGCGCAACACATCTGCTGCTTCATCTCTGCTCGCTTCCATCGGGTGATTCTATGTGGGACAATATGTCACCCAATTCCGTACCCTGGCCTCTGAGCTTGCTGGAAAAATGAGGCCCTCGTGGCTGCCTTTGGGGGGGCCTCGATGGACGCATTAAGGACAAGTTGGGGGTCGTGACCCACTACCACCCTGGACGACTCAATCACTCTTGCTACCCGGATCGACATCCGTTTTGCTGAGAGGGGGGTTGAGCTACGCCAGCAGCCAGCGTCCACCCCCGGGCCTCGCAAGCCTCCATGCGCTGTACCCGGGAAAACCCCGAAACCCACCTCGCCTGACACCTGCGTTTTTCCAAGATGAGGCCTATGGAGGTCAACCGCACTCATATCTCCACAGAGGAACGCGCCCGTCGACGCAGCTTAAACCCGTGCTGTACTGCGGTGGTACCCGTCATTACCTGAAAAACTGCCCAGTTGCCCAGCTGCGCCTCGGAAACCTCAACAGCATGGTGTTTGTGGGTGAAGTTACCTGAATAACGGTGTGCCTGCTCCCCGTTTGACCACTCAGTCACCTTAGTTTTTCATCTGGTGATGCGTCTGAAGTGCTGTCTTCTGGACTCTGGCTCTTCCGAGAACTTCATACATCTGTCCCTACTGGAGAAGTTCTGCCTGCCCGTTTCCCCTCTGGAAAGACCACTACGTTTTTCATCCGTTAACGGGAGATCCTGAAGGAGCCAGTCCCGTTCCGCACCCAGCCTGTGTCTCTACAAATTGGAAGTTCCACCAAGAGGACATCTCCCTTTTACGTCCCGCCAAGTTCTTCTGCTCCAGTCTTTCTCGGGCTTCCATGGGTTCCAGCTTCACAGCAATCCCTGGATTGGCGAACGGGTGAAGTCGTCCATTGGGGCAAGCATTGTACTCCCCACTGCCTCAAGCCCACCCATCTGGAGCAGCCCTGCCCTCCGTTTCTCTGCCCGTTTTCTCTGCTGTGCCGGTGGAAGATTCACATCTGCTAGACGAGCCTCTGGTTTACAAAGACACCTTGACTCCCAACCACCCACCCCCCTGCCTACTGTTTCTGCTTCTTCTCCAGGTCCAAAAGGGTTTTTTGGGACTCTTTTGGACACCTCCTCTCACGACAGTTCTGGGGTACCGAGGAGGAGGTGGTTACCCAAGCCGTTTTGTGGGTACCCGGCTAGCCAAAGGGGAAGGTTTTAGGGGGGGGTACTGTCACGGTTCACGCTGTGGCCCCTGCTATGGACCGACAGCGTGCCCGTGTCTCCTTTGTCCCGGCCACTGCTGCGACATCCTCTGTGCTTCCTCCAGCTCCCTGGCATCCTGTGCGCACACGTGCTCCCTCTAGGGGCACGCGCGTGTCACTGCACCCCATTTAAGGAGTCAGAGTACCTTGGCCCTGCCCAGTGACCTGTAACCTCTGGCTACATAAGGAACCTCCTACCTTTACACTCCGTCAGATCGTTGTTGTTTCCAGCACTAGAGCTTGACCCCGTGGCTACTGCATTGCTGCTGTTTTGTTATAGGTTTCTATACGTCTGTCAGTTCCTGTTGGACATTTGCCGCTGCACCAACCTGCCTACCTGCTGTAAATCTGCCGCTGCACTTCGGCTACCCACTGCGGGTATTACCATCTCTGCCTGCGGTGGGCCCTGTGGATCCCCTGTACCCGGACGTTTCTGGCTGTGCAGCCAGGAATCGTTACACCGTCTTTTTCACTGGCAAAAAAGACATTTTTTCTGTAGCATAATTCACAAGCGAAGGTTAATTACAAGTTTTCCTCTTGTTGTGTAGCATAAAATCACGCCATTGTAACACGCTACAAAGTTGGTAGTTTTTGGCTGCTCAATTCTTTTGCGCAATTTACATCCAAGGGTTAACTAATTTTCTGCAGTTGTACTCCGTAAAAGAAACTTTGTTTTTCACCGCCACAGAAGAAATTCTGTAGCATAATTCATATCCGAAGGTTAATTAAGCCTGTTTGTGCTTTTATATTCAGTAAAATACAGTTTTACGTGTTTAAACGGCACAATTTTTCAATTTTTCCTGCCCATTTGTAGAGCGCAATTTATATCTAAGGGTTACCCAAACTTGTTACTGGGTTCATTTGGAGTCAAATACAGGGTGTGTATTTATCATATACAGATATCTTCATCAAACAGTGTCTGTACATTTTAAAACAAACAGTATGTCAGACAGAGAGGTGGCAGGCTCTTTACCTGCGAGTGGCAGTGGCACAAACATTCCTGGAGCAGGCCCAGGTCACAGCATAGCAAGGGGACGTCGCAGCAAGGGTCCCTCGGTGAGGCCAAAACTGCCACTGTCATCAAGCTGCCGTGTGCTGACTAGCAACCCAAGGGTTCTTGATTGGTTGACTAGGTCATCCACTTCCTCCCAGATGACATCTGACAAGAGTCAGTGGGAACGTCAGACACAACCCTTAGTTGGCATGGCCCGGGAGCGGGTCAGCGGCCCTCACCTGTCCTCAACCCGCCTCTGTCCCATCCGGTTCCCTCAGCACGAGATCTACTATGTGGTCTGGGCTCAGCGCCACTATATAGCGAGGATAAACAATTTGAGGAGGGCAGTCAGCAGCTACTTGGCAACAAAGAAATGGGGCCAATATCCCCTGCTTCTTGCAGTAGGCGGCAAAGTATAGATGTTGTGAGTGGCATGGGAGGTCATGTTGTGAGGGGTCAGCCTCTGCATACCAAGACCGGTGATGAGGACAGCAGTGACGATGAAACACAAATAGATGATGATGTAGCCGACCGCACTTGGGAGCCGGATGAGGCAAGGGCTTCATCATCGTCAGGAGAAGAGGGTGTCAGCTTGCGTGTCAGGCAGCGGCGCAGCCAGCAAGTGGTAGCAGCAGTATCAGCTCCATCAGCAGCAACCTAAGTCTGGAGTCACTGATGAGCAGCTTCCTTCACCCGCCTAGTAAGGAGGGTAGTCGCCAGCAGCAGCAGCAGGACCTGGAGCAGTCCCTGAACCAACAGGTGGTGGCCTACTTGGACAGCACTCTGCCACCCCAGTTAGAAGATCCGCTGGACTACTGGGCAGACAAACTGGATGTGTGGCTGTAACTTGCCGAGTTTGCAGTGGAGAAGCTGTCCTGCCCGGCCAGTAGTGTGGCATCAGAGCGGGTGTTCAGTGTGGCGGGGGCCATCGTTACCCCAAGGAGAACCCACTTGTCCACGGGAAATGTGGAACTACTGACCTTTGTCAAGATGAATCAGGCGTGGATCGGCCAGGATTTCCACACACCAATGCCTGTCAGACTACATCAGCCATGATGCCTCACCCAAACTGTGAGAACTTAGTCTGGGTTCAAACTACCTGCCTGATGCCGCCACCCGCCTGATGCCCCACATCTGCTGACAATTTCTCCATCTGCCACCAACCATCTTTACCAGGGACTCATATTGTCACCCACCTCCAAACTCTATCATTGTGCCACTCTATGACCTCATGCTGCTGCTGCTGTTTCTGGTGCCGTGCCCCCACACTGTGTCAATGTGCCACTCTGTGGCCTACTCCAGTTTTTGCCACCTCCAGAATTTCATTGTGCCACTGTCTGACCTCATGCTGCTGCTGCGTGACTCACACTGTGTCATTGTGCCACTCTCTGACCTCATGCTGCTGCTCCTGCCGCCGTCATCTCCACTCTCTGTCATTGTGCCACTCTGTGGCCTACTCCTGTTTTTGCCACCTCCAGAATGTCATTGTGCCACTGCCTGACCTCATGCTGCTGCTGCCGTGCCCTCCACACTTTGTCATTGTGCCACTCTGTGGCCTACTCCTGTTTTTGCCACCTCCAGAATGTCATTGTGCCACTGTCTGACCTCATGCTGCTGCAGCCGTCCCTCCGCACTGTGTCATTGTGCCACTCTGTGGCCTACTCCTGTTTTTGCCAATTCCAGAATGTCATTGTGCCACTGTCTGACCTCATGCTGCTGCCACCGTCACCTCCTCTCTCTGTCATTGTGCAACTCTGTGGCCTACTACTGTTTTGCCACCTCCAGAATGTCATTGTGCCACTGTCTGACCTCATGCCGCTGCTGCCGTGCCCTCCACACTGTGTCATTGTGCCACTCTCTGACCTCATGCTGTTGCTCCTGCTGCCGTCATCTCCACTCTCTGTCATTGTGCCACTCTGTGGCATACTCCTGTTTTTGCCACCTCCAGAATGTCATTGTGCCACTGCCTGACCTCATGCTGCTGCTGCCGTGCCCTCCATACTTTGTCATTGTGCCACTCTGTGGCCTACTCCTGTTTTTGCCACCTCCAGAATGTCATTGTGCCACTGTCTGACCTCATGCTGCTGCAGCCGTGCCCTCCACACTGTGTCATTGTGCCACTCTGTGGCCTACCCCTGTTTTTACCAATTCCAGAATGTCATTGAGCCACTGTCTGACCTCATGCTGCTGCCACCATCACCTCCTCTCTCTGTCATTGTGCCACTCTCTGACCTCATGCTGTTGCTCCTGCCGCCGTCACCTCCACTCTCTGTCATTGTGCCACTCTCTGACCTCATGCTGTTGCTCCTGCCGCCGTCACCTCCACTCTCTGTCATTGTGCCACTCTGTGGCCTACTCCTGTTTTTGCCACCTCCAGAATGTCATTGTGCCACTGCCTGACCTCATGCTGCTGCTGCTGTTTCTGGTGCCGTGCCCTCCACACTGTGTCATTGTGCCACTCTGTGGCCTACTCCAGTTTTTGCCACCTCCAGAATGTCATTGTACCACTGTCTGACCTCATGCTGCTGCTGCCGTGACCTCCACACTGTGTCATTGTGCCACTCTCTGACCTCATGCTGTTGCTCCTGCGGCCGTCATCTCCACTCTCTGTCATTGTGCCACTCTGTGGCCTACTCCTGTTTTTGCCACCTCCAGAATGTCATTGTGCCACTGCCTGACCTCATGCTGCTGCTGCTGCCGTGCCCTCCACACTGTGTCATTGTGCCACTCTGTGGCTACCCCAGTTTTTGCCCCCTCCAGAATGTTTGTCCCACGTCTGACCTCATGCTGCTGTTGCCTGACCTCCCACGTGTCATTGTCCCACTTCTGATATGCTGTTGCCCCTCCCGGTATTCCCCCTTTTGTCATTGTGCCCTCTGTGGCCTCCCCTGTTTTTGCCCCCTAGAATGTCTTGTGCCATGCCGCCCTCTGTGCTGCTCCCGTCCTCCCACGTGTCATTGTGCCATTGCGGCCTACCCCTGTTTTTGCACCTGAATGTCTTTTACCTGCCGCCCTCAGCCATGCTGCCGTGCCCCAACTGTGTCATTGTGCCACTTGGGGCCCTACCCCTGTTTTTGCCCCTCCAGAATGTCTTTTATGCCACTGTCTGACCTCATTGCTGCTCCCGTGCCCTCCCCCCACTGTGTCTTGTGCACTTTGGGGCCTACCCCTGTTTTTGCCACCTAGAATGTATTGTCCCCTGTTTAAACCTTGTGCTGCACCCGTCCCCTAACATGTGTCATTGTGCCACTCTGGGGCCCCACTCCTTTTTTTCCCCACCTCCAGAATGTTTGTGCCATGTCGACCTCTGTGCTGCCACCGTCACCTCCTTTTGTATTGTGCAACCTGTGGCTTATGTTTTGCCCCCTCCAGAAAGTCTTGTCCCACTTTTGGACTCAGCTGCTGTGCGTGCCCTCCACATGTGTCATTGTGCACTTGGGGCCTACTTGTTTTTGCCCCCAAAAATGTATTGTGCCCTGTTGCCCTCATGTGCTGCTGGGTGCTGCCGTAACCTCCAACGTGTATTGTGCCCCCTTGGGGCCTATTACGTTTTGCCACCTCCAGAATGTCATTGTGCCACTGTCTGACTTCATGCTGCGGGGGCTCCCGCCGTCATCCCACTCTGTCCTAATGTTGCCACCGAGTTTCTCAGCTTTTTTTTTTTCCAGCTTTCGCTGGCAGGGTTTTCGGCAACATTCCGCTTCAGTTTTTTGGTCATTTTTTTTGCCCTCTTAAGTGCAGGGATTTTATGTGAAGCGGGTTTAGAGGGCGGCGTCATCTGGTGTCATGCTAAAACACAATTTGTATGAAGACCCAAACAAGCTCCCCCGCATATTTAAGCATGGGGCAACGTTCTACAGACCCCGCAGGCTCTGTGTAGCTGGAAATAGTGTTTTTTAACGCGATTGTCCAAAGTAAATTAGACCCCAATTTATTTTTGTCGGAAAATTGGCGAAGTGAACCGAAAGAATTTTTGGAAAATTTGCCCCCCTCTAAAATCATCTGATTGTAAACCCGAAGAAAAACGGGCAAAAGTCCACCAAATATACAGACCCCTCCAAATAATCCAAATTTAAAAAAAGGGTCTTGATGGCACAATGGGGTTGGGTCAGAAGGTATTTTAAAAGATAAAGGCCAAAAAGGAGATTTTGTTATTTGATGCCCCAAAAAACCCATACCTCAGAGGAGAAGGAAGCCCCGGTCTTTGGCAAATCCGAGGGTCAGCAAAGCCTCGCGGGCCTGTGGCTTCTAGCCCGCAGCTTGAGGATATATACTGTCAGGAAGAGGAAGTCAGCTATGATGATGATGATGACATTGTGGATCCAACGTGGTCTTTGAGCAGCAGCTGGTGAGCGCATCATCAGTGGAGGAGGAGGAGGATGGGGTAGTGTCAGTGCGGGTCCGGCCTCAGAAAGGGAGAGGGTGGTCGCACAAGTCTGCTGAAATTACTCCGCCAGCTGTGGTCAGTGGTGGCAGTGGGAACACCGGTACTAGCTTTTCACAGTCGAAGAGGTCCAGGACCTGTGAAGCCTGGGCCTTTTTTGATCAAGCCTCAGATTCACCGACCGACGTCATATGCCGGATTTGCCGTCGTGTCAGTAGAGGAAAGAATGAATAGAGTTTAAGCACCACGAGCATGAACAGGCACATGCATGGAAAGCATGAATTGCTATGGAATAGTCACACAGGTGCTGGGCTTCCAACCACCATGACATCTTCTGCCTCCTCCTCCTCCGCCACTTGAGCACTTCCAAGCCCAAGCAGTCCTCTGCTGCTGATGTGCTGGAACAGCATGAGCAAGCACCATCCCCAGTCCCAGATGCTTTTGGCCGAGTCCCACCACCAGCAGCTCAGCCTACACCGTCCCCCTCCCCCAGTGTGACCTGAACGCCGTACAGCAGCCAGTTTGGCAGCCAGCCTTCTGTGTACCAGTTATGGAAGCAAGAGAAATTCTTTCATCCCAACCATCCCAAAGCCAATAGCCTGAATGTCAGCTGTTGGACTTAGAAATGTTGCCTTTCTGCCTGGTGTACACAGATGGGTCCTACACAGATGGGTCCTTATGTGTCAAAGGTGCTTCTGGGCCCCCTCAGGATGCAGGGCCCCCACTATAACAATGCCCCTGCCAGCTGAACCTCCATGTTCCCCATTAGGATGTTCTTGCTGCCACCACAAATATCACATGTACAAAGCTTGCAAGTAGAGGTGTAACTTGAAGTTCTTGGGCCCTGGTGCAAAAAGTGAAATGGGGCTCATGCCAGTTACCATTTGCCATTTCCAATACCGGTGTCTTCTTATGTGTCAAAGGTGCTTTTGTGCCCCCTCAGGATACAGGGCCCCATAGCAACTGCTACCGTTGCACCTCCAATAGCTAAGCCCCTGCTTGCAAGCGGTCCTCATCTTTTCAGTTAGCCATTGAAAGGAATGAAGTATTTTAGCCTCTCAATTTTTTTTCTGTCACTTTTAGAGCCAAATTCTCCAGTTTACTGTTATGGATGGTAATAACAGCTTCTCCTCACCTGTATAGGTATAAAAATTAACCCAAACATCTTCTCTCCTTGACTTTAATGGGCTTTGAGTTCGAATCGAAACTCGAACCGAACACCACTACTGTTCAAAGTTCGACTCAAACATTTTACTGTTCAATCATCTCTAGTAATAACAACAATTTTTTTAGAACTGTAAACTAACAAAACCTTTTTTTAGTGTACACAAAGGAAGACGTGTTTTGTGTCAACAAGGCGACACTTCATCAGTTCCAACATCTGATGGAACTGATGAAGTGTCATCTTGTTGATACGAAATGCATCTTCCTTTGTGTAAAATTAAAAAAAAGATTTTGTTAGTACAATGGTACAGTCTGGCGCAGTCTCTTCGGGTCGGAATGAGCCAAGGTCAGAAAATATCTACCTATTGTGGAAAAACCTGACCGCAATGATAGTTATGTGTCAAGAAGATTTTTCCACTGTTTCGTACAAAAACATTGAGCATGGATCAGTTATACAAGCTGTTGGTATCTTTTAGGAAGAATTGGTTCCTTCTATTTTCACCAAGTGGCATTGCATTTGGTTCGGATGTTCTAGTTGCCTTTGCCATTTATTAGACCTTAGTCCCATTATCTTGTAGTAGCTAAGAGATCTTTGAGGGTGTTTGCTGATTTATTGATTAGCACCATGTGTTCCAGGATGCATCAACACTTTCATAAGTCACAAAATCATCACATCATATTGATCTTTTTTTTAACTTTTTTAATATTATTGTAACTGCTAAGCTGTGACTAAGAGCATTGCACTTGAAATATGTAAGCCTAATTCCATGTATGAATACATTTTAAATGTGAAGATATAAAATTAGAAGATTTTAAACAGCTGGTGCTGGATATTTTAATTACTTTTGGATTTTAACCATAATTTATGCCAATAATACATTAATACATTTGGCAAATCATACTTTGAAAGTCTTCAGTTTAAGACTGGAGTATTCAGTGCTAGCTCTAATATATCAGCACCAAAATTTCCAAAGAAACACTACAATACCTGATTTATGTACTCTACTTTAAAAAAAAAAAAAAAGCTCTTGGAATGCAGACTCAGTCCCAGTTTTTTATATTAACTCCCTTCCTTGTGATTCCTGCAATAGGTTGCACAAAGGAACAAAGTATGGAAAGAATGGCAAAGTCAAGAATTTTCATTTGCAAAGCCAATGGAACATCAAAGGCGACATGTCCCATTAGGGCTGTGGCATTTTTTTGGTGTATATTGCGCCAAAAAACTGTTGGCATCCTATTCTCTATATAAATGAACTGTAGCACACAAAAGCTAGGCACATTATACACCAGGCACGACACAATTGAATGTGCCTAAAGTAGGCGCATCAAATATGCTAGCAATGATATTCTATCTGCCTAAGTTATGCTATGTGCCTAGATTAGGCGCATCAATTTTATTATGCAAGGTATACCACATGCCAGATTTTTGACAGTTCATTCAGGCGCCTTAAAACTGCCGTGGCGGGGCCTCTTTTCTGACATGTCTCCCTAAATGTTCTTCAGGCTCTAGAGATAAGAAAGTGAATAGAGCTTGTCTTGCTCCTTCTTAATATCTTTGTCAAAGATCACAATCCCTATAAAAGGCAACTGAGACTCTTTTCTAAAACTGCATGGACATGTTTAAGATGAGTATTAAAATAAGAATAACACTAGGATGTTATCCATGCATACCACCATGAAGTCCTATAGGAAATCTTGGAAGATATTGTCCAAAAATTACTGCGAGATGGCTAGGACATTATTGATCACAAAGGGCATGAGGAGATATGCAAACTAACTTATAACAAGTATTGAATGTCTTCTTTCATTTGTCACTCATGCAGATGAAAATCATATTGTTGACTCCCCAAATGTTCCCCAAAAACAATGTGTTTGCATCAAAAGGGATAGGATTATCAACTAAGGAAATATGTATAGTGGAGCCGCTCTTATCAGTGCAATTATTCCGCTTTTAGGCAAGAGAAGTACAGGGACAATATAGGTTCATCTCCTGCTATATTTCTTTTGTCCCTTATAACCTCCCTACCTATAAGTTTTTCTTGAAACCTATTTACCACATAGGTTGCCATTGGAAACTGGAGACATCTATTATCTGGATCAACTTGTCAGCAAAATTTGAGTTGGGTTATAATACTCCTCATAAATGCCTAAAAAATTATATGCCCTCTGAGTTATTTATATATGAAGAGTTCTATGGTTTATAACAGTTATAGTTTTTTTTTTTTTTTTAGATATTTTGTTTTAGGACTTTTTATAAGTCATTATTAAAAGTTATGTTTTAGTTTAGGCATTTCTCTTTTGCAGTAGTTTGTGAACATATCCTTACTTTTACAAACACAACTCAAAATATTCTGCCACTAGGGGGCCAAAATACACTTCAAAACTATAATAACCTACATTCATACAAATAAGTATGGTAAAATACAACTTTAATTATTGAAATAATTTAAAAGACAAACATCAGAACAAGGAGATAAAAAAAATCTAAAGATTATATCCAATGAATAGACTCACCTTGAAAAATTGACAATATTTAATCAATGTAGTTTAGTCAATACCACCTCCACGACATGACGAAGCTTCATTATTACTACTATTTATTTAGGTAGAATCACACCACGAAAATTTTATTTTTAAATACAAAATAAATGACAACAAAAAATAGTATCCTACAAAAAAAAAGCATAAAATACGTCAAATACAGGTGGGAGAAGAAAGAGTATAATACCGACCATGGAAGAGTCAGCAAGCCAAATGTATGTTTCACTATAAGCTTCTTCAGGGGCAATTAACTAACCCTTGAAGAAGCTTGCAACAAAACATGAGGCTTGGTTCTTTTACAGTAAATATGTGCTATGTTTCATTTCATTACCATCAATATACATTGTTCATGGTTCTATTACTGTATCTATGTCCAAGGCTTGTTTCTGATACCGAATCTATGCCCCAACCCTTTGAATTTAAGTATTATAGTAAAATACTTAGAGCTTAGCAATGGCACCATACAATGCTGCCTACTATCTAATTATAGGACACCCTAACACATTATGGACGACATGTATGAACGGGGCTGGGCCAGATATCTGGCGTCTTTACAGCCCGATATCAGGTGCAGCCCCATTCATACATTTCGGGAGGCGGGGCGCACTAGAACTGTAGCAAAGTTATAAATTTATAGCTACGGCATTTCTGGGCGCACTACAGTCGGAACAGGTATACCACTTTCAAAGTGGTATACCTGAGTCCGAACTGTCATACAAGTACCTGGAATGCGCCTGATTTATGACCCGCTGTATAGCGCAGGCGCATTTTAGGCAACTAATATGCGCAAGAAATCTGGCGTCCCCACGCCAAATTTCATGCATGTCGCCCTATATCTCCAGACTCTGAGTAAAATTAGTTTAATCTTTATTTCTTTATAATAATATGGTAATAATCAGAGTTTTAGAAGTATGGTCTGTATTCACAGGCCCCTTGGTACTTATTGGATGTATTAGCTAGGGAGTATGTTATCAGGAGTGAAACGCATCTGGGAAAATGCACTGTATTCATAGCTCTCATTGAGACCTATGAATTACCGTAGTTATGGTCCATACTTTGGGGCATCTTGCAGCACAATTACGCCCCGAAGTACGGATCGCAATTACGCAGTGTGAACATACCCTAAAAGTAACAATTCTAATTGTAGTTTTTTTCTGATTGATGCAGCATGCTTTTTGTAGGTCAAAATATTTTTAAACCCTTTCCTGATTAAACTATTTTTGCCAATTTTGCTTTGGGTTTTCTCATCCCTGCCCTTCAAGAGTCAAATCATAGCCAGCTTATTTTTTGCAGGACAAGTTGTTTCTTTTCATGGTACTAGCTAATGTATCATATCGTGCATTATAAACCCCCAGAAAATTGTGAGATGGAGTGCAAAAAACTAACAAAACTGTGCCTTTTATTTTGCTTTCTTAAATTCACTGTGCAGTATAAATGACATAATAACTATGTTTTTCAGGACAGCATCATTTCAGCAATACCATATCTATATAGTATTTATTTTTATGTTATTTTATATCAACATTTGAGACCAATAACTCATTTCTTTCTATGCTTATAAATGAGGGCTTATCTTTGAGTAGTTTGCATTGGTATAATTTTGGGGTGCATATGACCTCGTGATCACTTTTTAAATTTTTATTTAAAAAAATGCAATTTTGGTGCTATTTTTTTATGATATTAACTGTGCAGAATAATACGGGTTATAGTGTAAAAAATTTAACTTTTACAGATGCCGCAGTACTAATTATGTTTAATTCTTTATTGAGAGAGTGACTGAGTCCCCTCACCCTAACCACATAGATGCCACTGTTGCTATTGACCATGCCATCTATGGGGTAAATGGCAAAGTACATATTTCGTTTTGACTATCTATTACAATTTACATACGTGGCCTTATAAAACACATATTTTGATCCAAAAATGCACTATTCTTTCCATCAAATGTGACAGCATCTGCTCTGTTGATTCTATCATTTGATGTTTTACTCTTGTCATTGCCCTATAACTTTATTCCATCTTTATCTAGGCCTGCCAAGGAAACAATGCAGCTACTATTCTGTCATTACCTACTATTGTAATGAGACCATATGCAGAAAAACTCTTCTTGCAGCAGTCTGCCCTGACTTTGAGGAATAATATCTCTTTTTAAAAATCTATACATTTGTTTAAGTTCTTTAACAATTGTGGAAATGAAAGAAAAGGAAATTAATAATAATAATAATAAACTTTAATTCCATAGCGCCAACATATTCAGCAGCACTATACAAATTCAAGGGTAAACATACAGTCATTACACATTAAAAGTACTTACAAATGAGACACAAGGTGGTGAGGGCCCTGCTGTGAGAGCTTACAATCTATTCGGGGTGTATGGGTGAAATATACGGTAAGAAGTGCCAAGTTTACAATGGTCCGGCCATGTTTCATAAATAGGGGGTGGTTTACATGAAAAATGGATGAACCTGCCACCCAGACTGTACATCTATATACAGATAAGTGCCTGTGAGTGCCCAAGTGCAGGGAGTGACAGATGTGTGTGATAGCAGTTAGGGATCTTGGTGGGCCAGACTGAGAAGATGTATTTTCAGGGCCCTCTTAAAACTGTGAGGGTTGTGAATGTGCCTGATCGCCGCGGTAGCATATTCCAGAGAATTGGTGCCGCACGTGTGAAATTTGTAGGCGGGCATGGGAGGTTCGGATGATTGAGGAATGTATTCTGATATCATCAGCAGAGCGGGAGAGCACGGGTAGGGCGGTAGACAGAGACTAGGGAGGAGATGTAGGGAGGAGCAGCGCTGTGGAGAGCTTTATGGGTGAGAGTGCTGAGTTTATACTGTATCCTGTACTGGATGGGCAACCAGTGCAGTGACTGACACAGGGTAGAGGCATCAGTATAGCGGCTGGAGAGAAAGACAAGCCTGGCTGCTGCATTCTGGACAGATTGGAGAGGGAAGAGTTTGCAGAGAGGGAGACCGATAAGCAAGGAGTTGCAGTAGTCAAGACGAGAAAGAATAAGAGCAGTAATGAGAGTTTGAGTCGTTTCCACAGTGAGAAATGGACGGATTTTGGAGATATTCTTGAGGTGCAGGTGACAGGAGCGGGCAAGGGATTGGATATATGGGGTAAAGGGGTTTTCTCACCATGCAGTTTCACAGAGCCACATCCAGCTTTAGACTAACACATTCTGTTCAGGTATATAAGCGATTGACACATCAGCTCTGTTCCTAGCTATTCCTGTTACACAGAAATGACTGCAGGAGTTTTATAAAGTGTACTTTACAAGGCTGCAGAGCTCTAAAGGATGAAAGCTTTTTATTCAGTTAAGTAATCAAAATCCATTCTTGGAGATAAGATTCAGAAGATAGCAACTCATCATGGTCGGACTTAAAGGGGTTGTCTCACTACAAGGATTGTTTTTTATATTAAAGATCTTGCAAAAACAAGTCACTTTGCAATATATGTCCATTAACAGTGTCCTACCTATTCCAAGATATCCACTCTTGTATGAGCTGCATCAGCTCCTTAGGTCGCTATAGCTACAGACCTGTTTGATCTATCCTGATAGGCTGCCAGCACTGGTTGCTATAGCTACAGACCTGGCTTCTACTGCAGCCTAGTGTAAGCCAGTAAACACACCCCTGAATTCAAAGTGAAACCAAGAAAACAGGACTGAAGTAAGATGAATCAATGTAGTGAGACAGCCCCTTTAAGGCAGCTTAGAGCAATGAGAGATAAGAGATAGCAGGGAGAGGAGATAGTTAACCAGAGAAACTTGTGTGATCTAAGAGGAGATAAAATCTTCTTTGTCTCCTGACCAAAGCAAAAAACAAAGAAATGTATTTAGCAATAGTCTTCATTTACCTTTCCCTACATGTTAAAAGTCAATCGTTGCAGTGAGAAAAATCCTTTGTGTTGCAGTATATGTTGGCTTTTTATAAGATTATTATTATTATTATACAACATGCAAGTCGTATGTAACTCAAGGGTTAGTGTTTATAATGTGTTTTCATAAAGAAAAAAAATGGTGTTAACCTACAAAAAAGGCATGATTTTTATCTGAATAACTTAACCCCTTCTCATGAGGGATTATAGTGATTTCATCTGAATAAATTAACCCTTCCTCAAGGAGAAAGGCAGTACCCGTATCCCAAGAGAAAAGTGCACATGCAGTATACTTTTTTATAATGTTGCTTCTACTCTCATAATCTCTGCAGGTTTATATTCTAAATAACACATTTTTGAATAATTAAAATGCCATGTAATGCACCATTTCAATTCCCTGCAGATAAGTATCTTTGAGATTGATATCCTTTTCACTCCACAAGATATGTGTTTCTGTAAAGAGGACGGGAGATCTTTCATCTGCTGCTTTCACGTTCTGACCTTCATTTGTCTTTGATCTTTATAACCCATGTTCCTTTTCCCCCAACTATGAATCATTTTGAATCTTTGTCTCAGACCACCATAGTGGTGATGCAGAGAGATTAAATATAACAATGTTTGATCTGGTGTATATACTATCATTTACAGGTTTGATGTCCATGTATTTATCTATATTTATATATTTTTTGTATGTCTGTTTATCTATAAGTGTTCCAAGAATGTTAAAAATAACAGATTTACATCAATAGACAAACTGTTCTTACCTGCACTATTACACTATTAGCCGTAAACCTTCTACAACTCGATTTTGGCAGGTGCACATTTAGGGATACATAAGCCTGTAACTGCACAAAAGAACAGAATACCTCCCATAATAATAAACTAAACCTTATTTTATAGCTTATATTACTTACAAATATATATATATATATATATATATATATATATATATATATATATATATATGTATATATATATATATATATAAACACACACACACATGCATATATGTCCTGGGGGTCACGCTTGGCTTCGGGGATCATTGTAAACGATTATGGCGCTTCCTGATAGTGCACTCTGACATCAGGATTCTATTTTAAACTGGCGTCAGCCAGCTTTATTCAGGCACAGAACAACAATACATAAACCATAAACCGAAAACCTCAGGCCATCTAGTCACTAACTACATATATACTGTCCTTCTCTAACATGTGGTCCAGGTCTATCGCCGATGCACCACAAACATTTTTTTATTTATTTTGCCAGTCTCCACTGGTTCCAGCTTCTTCCAAGCCTCTGGGGGCCAGAGCCTTACTTTAGCTCCTCTGCTGCTCCTACTGCAGGTAGCAGACCACGTCCCCTGATCACCTGCAGGTTCAGGCCTTTCATAGGCCTCCAGGAACCTGCCAAAAACCTGTCCTGGAATGTGGGAACAGCCACCCACCCAACTGCAGCTGTTCCAGAAAAAAAACAGCCTAATTGGCTGGGATCAGCCTAATACATATAGGTGCCGCAACCTATGTTCCGAAGAAGAAGGGCCCCCCCCCGAGAAGAAGGGC
>JAODAL010057719.1:0-22506 GCA_025379985.1 Phyllomedusa bahiana | reverse complement strand
AGACATACCTGTGAAGAGATGAAGAGAAACGTAGTCAGATGATATTACGGACTCCAAAGTCTGCTCTATTAAGTACTGGGATATTTCTGAGGATTGCCACTTCTAAATTGTCACTTAGAAATTTGGCACGTGAAATTTGGCCCTCAGACCGCGGTCCACAGACTGGAGCTCTGCAACTTATACTCCTAGGGCCTGTGTACAGCTGATGGTCACATGTGGGGGTTGTGTTCGGTCAGGGTCTGGCAGGATTATTTGATCCTTAAGTAGTAATCATTTAGGGTCTTGGTTTTATAGGAGTGTTTTTTTAGTAACAATCATTCGTCTGGTAGATTTGCTCCATGTGTAGGTGTATGTTTTGGGGTATTGTCATACGGAGGTGAGCGGTTTTGAAAAAGCTAATTTGTCAGGGCTGATTTTCATTGTGCAGTGACTGCTGAGGGGATGCACAGGAGCTATGTGGAATATGCAGAAAATTAGTGACAGGACCTGGCGCAGGGGTGAGAGGAATTAGTGTGGGGAGGATGCAATTTTTTGGGGAGCGAGGGGGGAGGGGCGCTATTGGCTGTACTCGCCTAGGGCACCAAAATGCCTTGTCCCGGCCCTGGCTGTGGTGAAAGTGTATGGTGAGTGGACAAATGCCATTGTTGCGAATAAGTAATGTTAAAACTATGGAGCACCACGTGCTATTGATGTGAGAGGGGAACAGCTACGAAGGTGTGCAAGGGAGGACTGACACTACAAAATGAAACGTGGCTACTAGTGTATCTAAAACAACAGTTCAGCAAATGCTACTGTGTATAGGGCTTGAAGCAGGCGGATGGTGACTATGCCTCTGATAACAAATATGTATTGGGAGGAAAGGCTGCAATTTTTATGGCGGTTTCTGGATTGCCTCTCTGCTGATTTGAAAGGGTTGTGTTCTCTGATGAGTCAGGTTTTCTGTTTCATCGAATGCATGGATGTTGACATGTCAGGTGAGAAGCATCAGAGAAAAAACACCCTGCAACCATTGCTGAAAGAACACAAGCTGCTGGTGGCAGCGTTATGGTCTGAGAAATGTTTGCATTGCATTCTCTGGACCTGGTCATCCATATGGAAGGCACTCTCAACCGATTTGGTATGAATCAACTTTCGCAGATCACACACACCCATACATGCTGATTGTCTCCCCTGGGGCAAATGGGGTCTTCCTGCAAGATAATACAACATTGTCAAATGGCTAGAAATGTACATTTGTTGCAAGAGCAAGACTTCCAAGTACTACTCTGATCACATAATTTCCCACACTTTAACCCACTTGAGCTTCTATGGGACAAGCTAAATTGTTATGGTCTCTGTGGATCCCTCCTCCATGCACCCTCCAGGAGTTGTAAGATGCAGTCAGCATGGCTTCAGGTACCTGTGACAATCTACCAGGACCTTACTGAGTCACTCCCAGCTTGTCTAGCTGCTGTCCGTGCTGCACACAATGGTTACTCTGGATACTAGCTGGTGGTCATAGTAATGTGACCTGAATGTGTATGCAAAAATGTAGGGAGAGATACTTTGTACCTAATCATATACTATGGACATGTGTATATATCTATTCTTATGCCCATAGAGCCCCTTGGTTTGCACATTTCTGTGTCTGCACCTGGACTGGAGAATTCTCCACTAAAAGCAAAACTAGGGAGTCTTTGTATGAACCAGACTAAGAAATAAGCAATGCAGTGGGTAAAATCTGTGGAATAGCGGTTTTCCAGTTTCACAGCATGCCCTTTTATCTTAGTGTTTTTCTCTTTTTTTGCTGCTGCTGCATGAAAATAAGGGCTAGGAAGAAAAACTACTTTTCTGAATTACAATGTACTTTAAGCAATCCAATATGTGCTTAGACCAACAATAGTTTAGACATACCCAGCAGCCTTCACGCAGGGCAGTTCCTAGGCTAAATTTCACACTGCTATTAGTCCTCTGTTTGCCCTCTTTGAGAGATTTTTCCCGACCACCTGTGGTTATTTAAGATAGGATAGGGGTATCTGTAGGGATTATCAGAGGAGAAGTGCGGGGTCGGCCTTTTTGGGGCCAATAATTAGCGTCAGATATTATAGGAGACAGCTTAGATAGACTGTACCTATTTGTGTCGCTATTTATATAGTAAGACTTAGTTAGATTTTAACTGTAGTTAAAGGTTGTTTTTTAAGGAATATATATTTTTTTGGGTTTGTATTTTTGATAGTTTGTATTCCGGTATTTTCTACATGTGGGAAGTTTCTATTTTATGTTCATGTTCTGCCCAAAAACCAGGCGAAAGAATGAACATGTTCTATGTTTTTCGGACTGCTGGCAGTCCGAAAAACCGGCCGGCAGAAAATCTTTTCTATTAAGGTCCGTGTTAAAGCTTTACAGCCACCTGAAAAACCTAACCGTGGGGACATGCCCTAAATGTTAAAATGCCGTGTAAAATCCGAGGTGTTTTAACATTGCCAGACTGTGGTTTTTGGCGCAGATTTGTGCTAAAACCGCCGTCGGTTTTCGGAATTTGCCGTCGGCCCTGTAGATTGAATGTAAATTTAAAATCCGGGTGGAATATTCAACATGTTTTAACAATCTGCCAGATTTTAAAATTGATCTTAAGAAAAAAAAGTGCTGTGTAGACTACAGTACGGATTTTCTATTGCTGTCTATGCCGCACAGTGTACCAATGGTATTACCGTGTTGTGTACCAGGGCCGTTCCTAGGGGCGGGCAGGGCGTGCGGTCACCCGGGGCGCCGAGGCTCCGCTCACCCGAGGAGGGCGCCGCGGCCGCCCTGCCCGCCTGGAGGATAGCCCCTGACTTTGCGCGACTGTTTTATAAAAGTCGCGCAGAGCCAGCAGCTGCAGGGAGGAGGCGGGACGGATCGTTCCCGTCCTGACTCCTCCCCTGTATCAGCGTCGCAGGGGGAACACAGCTTTCACCGCACCCCCTGTGACGCTGGGTCTCCTCTGCTGACAGCTCTGCCGCCGAGGAGACCCCTGGGAGCTGCGTGACAGTGTAGGCAGCGTGGTGACGTCACACCGCCTACACCGCTCTGCAGCTCCCACTGCTGAGCAGCTCCGGACCGGGACGCGCGGATTGAGGTGAGGACTCGTGTTATTTTATAATTACTTACAGGGGGAATCACTGGCTACAAGGGGGGCACACTGGCTACAAGGGGGGCACACTGGCTACTATGGGGGGCACAGGCTACAATGGGGCATCACTGGCTACAGGGGGGCATCACTGGCTACAAGGGGGCATCACTGGCTACAATGGGGCACACTGGCTACAGGGGGGGCATCACTGGCTAGAAGGGGGGCATCACTGGCTATGGGGGCATCTACTGATAACAGGGGGCATCTACTGGCTACAGGGGGCATCACTGGCTACAATGGGGGCACACTAGCTACAAGGGGGGCATCACTGGCTACAATGGGGGAACACTGGCTACAATGGGGGCATCACTGGCTACAGGGGGTATCTCTGGCTACAAGGGGCGCCTCTCTGGCTACAAGGGGGGCATCTACTGGCTACAGGAGGCATCACTGGCTACAATGGGGCATCACTGGCTACAATGGGGGCACACTAGCTACAATGGGGGCATCTCTGGCTACAAGGGGCATCACTGGCTACAGGGGCATCTACTAATAACAGAGGGCATCAACTGGCTACAGGGGGGCATCAACTGGCTACAGGGCGTATCTACTGGCTACAGGGGGTTACTACCTGGCTATAGGGGGCTACTACATGGCTACAGGGGCTATTACATGGCTACCATATGAGATGCTATAGATGGGGAGTTTGTATAGAGATAGGAATTGGTTGGAAAATGCTGATAAATTGATGAGTCTTAAGATATTTGTTTTGTAACTTTTACAGTGAAGAGTCGGGAGTAGTCTTCATGGCGTCTGGGACAGATGGAGAAGAAGAAGAAGAAGTAGAGGCAGAGAACAACTCTTCAGAGACGTCTCCTGGGAGTCACTCGATATAACTTTACTGTAACCATTTATATGTGTGCAGAGCCTGTGTTCAGCGGGTATCCACCACTGTATGCTGGTAATATTGGTTGAAGTCTTATGGTGTGGATTCTGTAATGGTCAGTTTGTATTATTCAGTCACTATGTGCTGGTGATATGTGGTCGCGGTGTTGCTGCATTTGGTCACTATGTGGTGATATGTGGTCATGGTGTGGTAGTATTATTCGGTCACTGTGTGCTGGTGATATGTGGTCTTAGTGGTCTTGGGAATCTGGTTGGTGTAGCAGTGTTATTTATTAACTGTATGACTATATTATCTAGTAATTTTATATGTAGCACATTGTGGTAAAGCTTTTTGTATATTTTAGATTTGGTTGATGGTGATGCACTGTGTTTCATTATGCCACTTTCTTTTACATGGGGGGGTGGGGGCCGAAATTTCTTCACCTCGCCCTGAGTGAAATTTACCCTAGGAACTGCCCTGTTGTGTACACACAACCTCATACATCAGGGCGGGAAAGGATGGGTATTGCTTGTGGACTGAGATATGTCTTGACAGTAAGGGGGACATGTGTGAACATGGCTGCGCGAGATATCGGCATCATTTTAGCCCAATATGAGGCGCAGCCCGTTCGCTACATTTTTAAATGTCCCGCATGCCATTATCAGGCGAATTACATAGCGCCCACAGCACTTTCTAATGTGCCTGATTTCGGGGGGCGTGTGGAAGGCGGGATGCACTAGAACCATAGCGAAGCTATAGATTTATAGCCTTGCTACGGCATTTCTAGGCGCATTATTGCTGGAACAGGTATACCACTTTTAAAGTGGTATAGCTGATCCAGAAATGTCGTATGAGCGCAAGAATGCGTCTGATTTATGACCTGCTATAGAGTGGGTTCGTAAATCAGGCACATTAGTGTCAATTTTCTCATTGAAGTGAGTGGCCAGGTTTTCACAACAGAGATCAGTGACCACAGCCTTATCTTTAGGCCTGAGGAGGGAGTGGTAAGTGTCAAACAGTAGTTTGGGGTTATTATGTAATGTTGAGATGAGGGAAGTGAAATAGTCTTGTTTGGCACTTTGAAGGGCTGTGTGGTAAGTGCTTAGCATGAATTTGTAATGGGTAGTGATTAGCGATTACGTTGACTATCTTCATCGGGTCGATAGTCGATATCGGCAATTATCAAGACGATTTCCGATAGTCGATAATAAAATTATCCGTTGCCCTTTAAAGGGTCTTTGGGTTTGGGAAACACAATTTTTTTTTTACCCCCCCAAACAGGGAAGGGGGGAAGTGGAATTAAAACCCAAACAACGTCAAAGGGATCCCGTGTCCCTTTTTTAGGAAAACCACTTAGGTTTTTAAAGGGTAAACAAAAAAAAATCCCCGGGGCCCCCATTCCCTATCCCGGTCTTGTACCACAGCTTTTGTTTTTTAAATTTGGGGAAATCCATTTTTTACCTTGGAAACTGGGACATTGACTAGGGCCTGCCCGGGGAAAGGGCTGCTTGCCCCTTAAACCTGTCTGACCCCCCCTGTTTTAAAAAAGTGCCGAAAAGGAGTTTTAAACCCACCATTTTATTTAAACTGGCCCATGGGACTATCCCTGCCCGGGCCCCCGAAATGGCCCCAAAACCTGCATGTCCCCAGATTTAAAAAAGTGCCGGAAAAAGGGTTTTTAAACCCACCATTTTAGTTCACCTGGCCCATAGATTTATCCCCTTGTCCTGGGCCACGCTGGGGCCCCAAAACCTGCTTTGGGACCTACAGTTTTAAAAAAGTGCCAGAAGTAGGAGTCTTTTTAACCCCCCCTTTTTATTTGGGAAACCCTGGAATTGGTTTAGCCCCTTTTCCTGGGAAAACCCTTTCTTCTTTTTAAGTTTTTCCTTTTCCCCTCCCTTTTTACAATTCGGGAGGAATTTTTTGAAATCAGCTTTTTTTTTGTGCATGCCAGTTTTTTAGTAGTTTAATTCTAGAAAAACCCCATTTTTAAATGGAGGGGAAATCCCCCCACATCTTTGTTTCTTTTTTTTTAAAATGTTTTAAAATTTGGGTTTTTGTCTAAATCAGGGATTGTTTGTCTATTAAAGTTTGCAAAAAAACAAGTCATTTTGAAATTATGGGGGGGTCCATTAAAAAGGGGTTCCTCCCTTTTCCCTGTTTTTGGCAGAACCTCCCTTGGGGCCCTTTTAAACAATGTGAAGAACAAACTTGTTGAAAAGAAAACCAATTTTTTTATAATAGGCCCCTGTATTTATAGCTGCATTTCCCAAGAAAAATGCCCCCCAAAAATTCCCAAAACATAAACCCTTGACCCCTTCCTTTTGACAATTGGGGAAGAAAAAATTTGTCTGTTAAAAAACCCAACTTTTTTTTTAAATTAAGGCCCCTGTATTTATAGCTGCATTTCCCCACCCAATAAAAAAAGCCCCCAAAAATTCAAAAAAAATTGATCCTTGAGCCACTTAGGGAAAATTTTGTGAAGAAAAAAATGTCTGTTGGGAAAACCACTTTTTTTTTTTTAATAATAGGACCTGTAGTATAGCTGAATTTCCACCAAAAAGCCCCCAAAATTTTCAAAACTTTTGCCCCTTTGAGCCAATTTTGGGAAAAATTGGGGGAAGAAAAAATTTGTCTGTTTTAGAAAACCAAAATTTTTTTGGGAAAAAGGAAACCTTTTAGTATAGCTTTTTTTATTTAAACGCAAATCCCCCAAAAAAACTTCAAAAAAGGGCCCCTTGAGCCACTTTTTGGGAACAATTTTGAAAAACAAATGTCTGTTGGGGAAACCACTTTTTTTAAAATTTAGGAAACATGTGGTATTGCTGCTTTTAAAAGCAGCAAGGACCCAAAAAATTAAAAAAATTTGCCCTTTTTCAGCCACTTTTAAAAAATTGTGAGGGAAAAATGCCACTTAGAACCCAAAATTTCTTTTCCCAAAATGGCCCATGATTATAGTTTTTTCTCACAGCACCATTCCCCAAAAAAAATTTTTAAAAATAATTTTCCACCCAAACTTTTTAAAAATTTGTGGGGGAAAAATGCCCACTTAAAAAGGCCACTTTTCTGTTCCCAAAAGGACCATAATTATAGTTGTATCTCACAGCCCTTTCCCCCCAAAAACCATTGACAATGCGAAAAATTTTAAAGAGGGAAAAGAAAAATGGAATCCCAGTTTTTTTTCTGAAACCTTGGGTGTTTTTTTAACAGTCTCCTCCCCGAAAAAACCAGCAAAATGAATTTTTGGGGAAACTGGAAAAAAATTGCAGTAAGAAATGTTCTTTTAAAAAAAAAAAGTTTTCAAGGGGAAACCATTTCTTTTGAAAGGGGAAATGTTTATGGGAACCCGGCCAATTTAATCGGGGGACTTGGGGAAATTTGGGGGCCACAACATCATCGGGGACCCATGCCTGATTCTTCTTGATAAAAAGGCCCAAGCGTTTTTCCCAATCTGGGGAAAGCCGGATGCTTTTGTCGAAATTTGGACTCCCCCGCTTTTGTTGAAGGCCCTCCCTCAGATATGACGTGGCTGCTGGGAACAAAAAAAAACACCTCTAGGGCCCGGGGGTTTGAGCGGGGTCGGGCCATTCATCCTTTTTGGGGAATCCCCAGAAGCCCTTTGGGTCCGGAAACACATCCAAAAACATCGGTTTTGAGACCCCAGTTAGTGGGTTGCACCATGATTTAAGTGGTCTCTTTTTGGTTGGATGTGTCCCCTTTGCTTTACATGCGTTGGTGGGGTGGGTAAATAAAAGTTTGGGCAGGGGGCCCAACCCATTAGGCTTCTCCCAAATTTTTCCCTTGCGGGTTGGCCGCGGCTGCCTTGGCACTCTTTTGATGTCAGGGTCGCTAAACATTGTTCCCCCGTGACTTTTTGAAAAACTTTGAAGCAGACCCCAAAACAGATGTCTCATTTTGATCAATCAGCCAAAGGTCCCCCTTTTTCCAATGCTTTTTACTGTTTTATTTGGGTGGGTGGGAAGGAAAGTGCTGAGTTTTTGTTTTGTTCCCCAGTGTTTCCGGGGGGGGCCCCACCCAGAAAACTGTTGTTCTTTTGAGGGGCCAAATGAGAGGATCATGTTGGGGGGAATGGAGCATCCAAGCACTCTTGTGGAGTTGGACCCTTGATTTCCCAAGCTCGGGGGTTCGGGGGGCACTAGCACACTGACTTTCCCTAAAATTTTCCCCCCTCCCCCTAAAATTTCACGCCAACTTTTTTCCCAAAAAGGAAAAGGGGCCCGTGGGTTGGGAAAACGTCGGGTTTCCAGGAAACCTCCTCCTCCCCCCGTTTTCCGGGGGGTTTGGTTAAAACCACCCCTGACTTCCCTTTAGATGATGCCCCCTGGAGCTGATGCGCCCCCCCTTGCACTGGGGCCCGGGAAACCCCCCAAAACCCAACTGCCTAAGGGAAGGGGCCCCGAAAAAAAATTTGTGAAGCGGTCGGGAATTTGGGGATTCGCGGGGAGAAAGGCCCCTCCGTGTCCGATCTGTGTCCGTCTCCCCCTTTCCTTCGCTGGGGGGGAGTGATTTTTTCAGAACTAATCGGTTTGGAGCTGATTCGTTCCCAGAACTAAGATCACAAAATTTCCCTCATGTGAACTAAGGGCATTGTCTGCCCCGACCTTTTTTGGTTTGGCTTTTTCCCGAATTGGCAAGGATGGTGCAGGTTTCCTTTTCCTACCTCCCCTCCTCTCTCGGGGGCCTCATCACCCCGGGGGTCCGCCACCTTTCCCCTTGTCAGGCCATGTGTCACTTCGTTTTCCCGAAATTTGGAATTGCCCCGGCTCCCACCAAATTTCCGGGGGAGCATGTGGAGGGGGGGAAATTTTCCAGCTTTAAACCCCACTTTAAAACAATGAGGACGGGGGCGGGGAGGCGAGCTGACGCTTGCAACGCGGGCCAGGCGGGGTGAAGCGGGGTTTGCGAATGGCGGGGGGCAAAATCAGACCTCACCCTTTCCCTGGGCAGGCAGTCCAAAACCAGGGTAGCTTTTTTAGAAATTTCTGGGCGAAAAAGGTTCATGACTTTGTGCCGGGGCAAGGGTTTATGCTCCCAGCCCTACCGTTTTAAAAGGGGGGCCAGCAGTTTTTCAAAAAGTTTTTTCCAAAACCCCACCTTCCCCTGGCAAAAAGGGTTTCCCTTGTCACCCAGCCAGCGTTGGGTCTCGTTGCGGAGACCCCGCCCACGCCCCCTGACCTGTGTGGGGGAGGGTTTCTCAAAGCCCAATTTAAAATTTAAAAACACGGCCTGGTTTTCGGGGGCCCGTGATGCCACCAGAGGCCCTTTGGGGGAAAAAACCCCCTGAAAACCATCCCCTGCGGTTTTAAAGGAGGTGGCCCGAGCTGAGAGCCACCTTTCACCACCAGAGTCATCCACCCAGCTCCACCCAGGGAGCTGTCACAAAAGGATATGGGGCCCTTTGGCTGTGCTTACTAGTCCATTTTGGTCGGTGGTAAAGATGGATTTTCCGGACGCAGATGCAGGAAACGCGTTTTAAAATTTTAGTTGCCCACGTGGGGGCCCAGGGCAGGGTTGGCTTTTTTGGGGCAAAAAAATCCCTTTGCTCAGCATTCTGGTTTTTTGGGGGAAAGGCACAGGGCCATGACGTGGCGGAACCCATCGTGTCCCCCGGCCCAAAAAGGAAAAATTTTCCAGGGCCCAAAAAGTGGCAATGCCGACATTTGGCTTTTGGCTTTGGGGTGGTTTTGGGTTAAAGGTTGTTTTTTTTTTCCCCTCCCCAAACCTGGTAGACAGAAGGCTGGATGCTGGGAAACTGGCCGCTTTTGGGGTTTGCGGTTTGTCAAACTGGGGGAAGGAGAAGGGGTTTAGGTTTGGGGCCCCCCCCTTGGGTGGTGCTGGGGGGTTCCCATCGGGCGAGGGGTGGAGGCTGAAGCGGAGGGGGATCCCCTGTTTCATGACTGAGGGGGAAAGGGGGCGTGAGGAAAAATGGTGGGGTGGAGGGGGAAAGGAGGGGAGACAGGGGTGTGACAGGGGGTTGGGGCCCGGCATCGGTCGGGTTTTTTTTTGGCCCAAATTTTGTTTCCCCCAAATTTCAACTCTTTGCATTCGCTTGCATTGGATAGACATGTTGGTGGTGGTTAAACCCAAAGATTTTTTGTTTTCTACTTAGGGGTTTAGGGCCCAAAGGGGGCATATAAACATCGCTGGGGAATCGGGGGTTTTGCCCCAAAGAAAGGCCCGGGAAATTGGGGAGAGGCCCTGGCCCTTTTTGTGGCGAAAAAGGGCGGGAGCGGGGGGGTTTTCGCTGACGTGGGGGCCCGTTCATATCAGCGGACCTTCTGCGACCCCCCCTCTGCCTTTTTTAAAGGGCGGGAATCCGTAACGGACACAAACCCCACGTCTTCCTCCTCGCCCAGTGATGAACGCTCGCAAAAAAAATTTTTAAAAAGGACCATTTTGGGTTCCGCAATGTCGTAAATTCATCATAAATCAACACGGGGGGACTTGGTCGTTCTGCCCCCAGGATTGGGGGCTAAAAAAACAAGAGGACGCAAGGCTTTTTGCCGCCCGGGCCCGGGTTTTTTGCGATTTGCCCGGGCTTCTTCTTTCCTCCTTTTGATGGCATCAGTAATTTTTTTGGGCGTCAGAGCAGAAAAAAATCATCCTCTTTGGCCTTTTGGTTTTTGGGAAAAATCCCTTTTCTGCCCCCAAACCCCGCTTTTTTGTCATCAAGGGGTCTTCAGAAAAAGGGGATTATCCAAAAGGGGGATTGGGTCCCACGATTGGGACTTTTTGGGCTCCCTTCGTTCCCTTTTTTGGGACGGTTGTTTGATGACAAACATTTGGGGCCCCGGGGACTGGGGGGGGAGGAGGAAAGATGCTGGATGCAGGTTGCATTAACCACTAAAAGCCCCAGATTGACAAACGCTGTTTTTTAAACTGAGATTCACAGAGCCCGGGCCCCAACCCGAGGGAAAACCCCAAAAGGGTCTGAAACCCGCGAGCCGCTGGCTTGGTTTTTTGTCGCAAGACTGGAAGGAGCATTTTTCCTCTCGTCCCTCTACCCCCATTTTCCTCCCTCCCTTTTGCTCGTTTTCCCACCTGCATTTCGCTCCATGTTCAGAAAGAAAAAAAATTTAAGAAGGTTTTTGGAAGAGTTTTGGAAAGTCTTTTATTAAAAGACGGAAAAATCACAGCTATTCTTAACCCCCCTTAATTTTCCCACACAGGCTAGGATTAGAAACTGAAATTTTTTCTTTCGAATACCCGTGAAAAAGCGGTCTGGTGGAAAAAAAAGGGAAGGAAAAAACAACATTTTTCTTCCTTCAGTTCCCGGGATTACAAAAAGCACAGGGAGGAATTTGGAATTGATAGTTTTCAACAAAATAAAGCAAATGGTTTTCTGCCCCCAAACTGAAAAATTTTAGGTTTAGTCCCAATTAAAAAAATATTTTTAGAAGTTATAAAGGATGAGAAAAATTTTGTTTTTTTTGCAGCTAAAGACAAACGAGAATAGTTGCTTTGAAAAATTTTTCTTTCCGGGTTGTCGTACAACGTGGCTTTTTTGAAAAAAATAGGGCCCCCCACCAAAGTGCAATTCAAAACTATTTTAAAAAAATTCTTTTGGTAACCCAAAGGGGGGTTTTTTTGCACCCATTTAATACACCTGTGGTGGCCCACAAAAATTTCTGTATTAAATTTTTAAATTTCAAGGTGGGTTTTGTGAACAAAAACTGGCCTGCCCCCCAAAATGAAAAAAAACCCTTTTTTGGAAAAAGTATCGGATAATAAAATGGAGTTTTTCACTATGAAATACACCTGCGGTGACAACAAAAATTTTCTGTATTCCAAAATTTTTGTGAAAAGGGGGCTCTTTATGAACAAAGCTGGCCTGCGCCCAAAGTGAAAAAAAAAAACCTTTTCTGAAATGTTTTTACGGATAATTAAAAGTGGGAAAATTTGCCTATGAAATACACCCCGGTGACTACAAAATTGCTTTTTTTATTCAAAAAATTTTAAATGCAAAGGGGGCTCTTTTTGAACAAAGTGGGCCCGCGCCAAAGTTTAAAAAAAAAACCTATCTGAAAAAGTTTACGGATAATTTAAAAGTGGAGTTTTTGCCCTTTTTGAAAAAACACCTGCGGGGGGCTTTCAAAATTTTCTGTATTCAAATTTAAGTTGGCCCAAGGGTTGGGCATTTTGAACAAAAAACGGGCCCGCGCCCCAAAGTGAAAAAAAAAAAACCCCAAACTTTAAATGTATTCGGATAATAAAAGGGGGAGTTTTGGGAAACCTAAAGAAAAACACCTGCCCCGGGGACAACCAAAAAATTTCTGTATTTTAAATTTAAATGGCAAATTTGGGTCTTTTTTTAACAAAGCTGGCCTGCGCCAAGTGAAAAAAAAACCCATTTTGAAATGTATACGGATAATAAAAAATGGGGTTTTTCCCCCATTATGAAATAACCTGCGGTGACTACCCCCAAATTTTCTATGTTCAAATTTTAAGTGCAAGGTGGCTCTATGAAAAAAGGTTTGGGCCCGCGCCCAAAATGAAAAAAAAAAACCCCCTATCTGAAATGGGGTTTACGGGGTAATAAAAGTTGTTTTTTTACCTATGAAATACACCTGCGGTGACTACCAAAAAAAGCTGTATTCCAAAAAATTTTAAATGCAAGGGTGGGGTCTGTGAACAAAGCTGGCCCGCGCCCAAAATAAAAAAAAAACACCTTATCTGAAATTTTACGGATTAATTTAAAAGGGGGGAGTTTTGGGACCTTTTTAAATTAAACCTTTAAATTACTGAAAAGATCTGTATCCCAAAATAAGACAGGATGCCCCAACATACCCGTAAAATTTTTACCAAAAAAATGGCCCAAAAAATTTAATAAAAACCCTTTTTCCCAAAGCAGGGTCCCAAACTTTTTAAACACAGTTGGGCGCAAAAATTTTCCCTCTTTTCCTTTTTAAAGAGCCTGTCCCGTCTGTCCCGTTTTTTTGGTTTGGGGCCCCCCCAGCCCCCCCCCTTCCCCCCCCCCCCCCCCCCGCCCGCCTGTCCCCGCGCCCAGATGCTCCCCTTTAAAATTTTGGCTAAGTAATAAAAACTGCAAATTTAATCTACCTAAGTTTTTAATGTTCACATTTAAAGCATCTGGCTGTGTGAAAAAAATTTGGGAAAAGTTTTTGCTGAGTGTTTTGACAGGACGGAGCACACGTCCTACCCCTATGATACAACAACAACACTGAGGCAAAAACAGGAAGGGGTGTTCTATTTTAAAGAGGTCATGTGATTTTTCCAGCCAATCGCAACCATACACATCCCAGTCATGACGTCGCACATCCAGCTCACCATGCTCTATTCTCTAAGCTGATTTGCTGGCCGCCTAAATGACAGGAAGCGCTGAAATGGCGCGATATTAAGATTTATGCGCAGATTTTAACCCTAAATTATTGCGTGATCGAAAAAATCTGATCAACATAAAAACCGTGCCGATTTCAACTTTGTCGATAATAATCGCTCAACACTAGTAATGGGGAAAGTCTGCAGATAGTTTCGACTTTCTCCACAGACGTTCAGCACAGCTTGGACATTGCTGAAGAAAGTGAGTTTGAGTTGTGTTACAAGGCTGCTGGTGTCTGACCCCGGTGGTACGGGATTTACAATTATGTGCAAAATAATAGCAGTCTAACATCAGCAATATATTTAATTACTGTTTTTTTCTGAAAACATAATACAACATGGTCAAAACTTCATGAGTAGGTGTAGCTGAGTCGTGGGCACCAGCAAATCAACAGTAAAGACATGCACGCTGCTAATTTGGTATAACTGCCTCATTTAATGAAAGGGGGTGTTCAAATAAATAGCAGTGTGGACTTTAATAAGTGAGGTCATTCATTCTGTGAAGAAATAGGTGTCAGTTATGCCCCTTATTTAATGAAGGATGGAAGCCAATGTTGCAACTGTTGACTTTAGCCAATTTTCAGTGAGTACAATGTCCCAGAGAACCAAAGAAGTAAAAGTGGATTGGAGAGGGCAAAACATATCAAGAAAGGAAGAAAATAATTGGCTGCTCAGCTCAAAAGATCACCAATACTTTAAAATGGCCAAACCGGAAACACATGGTGGGAAATGGAATACTATGGTCCAACAAGATAATATAATAACAAGAACGGCAATGAAGCATCCAGGAAGCGCAAAGAAGATCTTCAGTTATCTGTTAGTACTGCAACAACTTGCAACAAAATTTTTATATAATCTGTTAGGTACTGCAAGACAGAAACAAAAACAGCGCCACGCAATCCTTGTGAACTTAAGCTGTTGAAACCCCAAATTTGGTGAATTTGCATACAAAGTATTTTTAACCCCTTAACGACCTGGAGTATGGTAGCCCCCAGGGCGAAAAGGGGCTTTGCAGGGGGACGCTCCGCTCCCCCCCCGCACAGCCACCGGTGTTAGCGGTGATCGCCGCTAAACCCGGCAGTAACAGCCTGGCGGGGGCAGTTACAGTGAAAAAAATAAATAAATAAGGGTTTTTAAAGCCCAAAAAAAAAAGTTTAAAAGTTCAAATCCCCCCCCCTTTTTCCCTTTTACAAAAAAAAATCTTAAAAATAATAAAAAGTTACACTTTTTGGGTTCGCCGCGTCAAAAAGTCCGATCTAAAAAAAAATATAACATCATTATCCCATTGCTGACACCGTAGAAGAAAAAAAAATTCCAAACGGCAAAATTGCGTTTTTAGGTCATTTTAGTCCCCAAAAAAGGGAATAAAAGGATAAAAAAAGTCGAACATTCCAAATTTGCTAGCGATAAAAAGTACACTTCAGCCCGCAAAAAAATGCCCCCCACTGACGTCTGTAGGTGTTAGTCCCAAAAAAAATTGGTCAAAAAAAAAATGGGCCGCGGCGCAAATTTCAAAAAAAAAAAAGTTTGGAATTTTTTTACGGCCCAAACATAACAAAACCTACATTTTTTGTATTGCGGGATGCTAACAACCTGTAGAATAAGATAACACATTATTTTCCAAAGTTTTGAACACCGTAAAAGCAAAACACCCAGAACATGGCGAAAATACTTTTTTTCTTTTAAAAAATTGTCCCATTGGGAATTTTTTTGGGGTTTCCCAGTTTTTCTATGGTACAGTGAATAACACCATTAGAAATTACATCTTGTTCCGCAAAATAAAAGCCCTCAGATGCATGTATTGGAAAAAATAAAAAAGTTATGGCTTTCAAAAGGGCGAGGAGGAAAAACAAAACGTGTCCCCAAAAAAAAAAAACGCGGGCCTTAAAGGGGTTTTTAAACATAAAAATGATCTTTTTTGGATTTTAAGGGGTTACAATTGTAAAATTAAGGTGAAACATGATATAGTTTTGTTTGTATACATTGGTGCACATATATTTATTAATGTTTTTTTTTTTAAATATTTTTTGTGAGAATCAGTATGTTTTTTCTGATTAGTGATATTTTTTAGTGTTGTTAATTTTTAACATGTTTTATGTTTTAAACTTTTAAGTTCATATTAAGAGTAATACATCACTGCAATGAGTAGTATAATAAGAGAAATACGGTCATCAGTGTGGGACTGCTAATAAAAATCCACCCAGGTTAAAATAAACTTACAGCCTGAGGAAACCGACCAGGAGAGTAGCTTCTCATATTTTAATCATTTGTATAAGTTTTAAAATATGGATAATTTTAGGCCAAAAACAAATAAACCTTTTTAAAAATAATATTACGGAATTTGCTGCCACTACCTTATTCCCCAGCTCTAGCGCTTTTTTTTTGTGAATATCCTTTGTTTCAATTACCTAACTGTTTGCCAAAGAACACATTTACTGGTCTAAAGAGAAGTGCCGCAACATTCTATGGACAGATGACGGCAAGAGGGCAAGAGAGCAAGATTGGGCCTAAAGGCCGCAGAGGGTTTGTCAGACAACCCATAAATACTGAATTCAAGCCCCAGTGCACTGTGAAGACTGCAAAACATGGTGGTGTAAGCAGAATTGTTTGGGGATGTTTCCCATGCTTTGGATTTTGGGTATTTATCACATACCAGGCACCAGGACCAGTTTTAATATAAAAAAAAAATTTGGAAGAGGTCATGTTACCTTATACGAAAAAAAGACATTTTAGGAAGGGGTGTTTTCACAAACATGCCCCAAACAAAAAGCAAGGGGTAAAACCCTGGTTCCTTACCCACAAGATTAATATTATGAAGGGGCCAGCCCAATTCCCAGATCTCAATCCGATTTGAGAATTTGGGAAGTGACGTAAAAAATGAGGTTTTGATGCAAAAACATAAAAAATGAACTGTGGAATGTAGTACAGTCTGCTTGGGCTGGAAGACCTTGGTCACAAAAAGTTTAAAGCAGTTCTCAAAAAGTAAAGGTTTACAAAAACAAACATTATTCAGGGATATAAGAAAAGCTAAATCGGGGGAAACAAGTTTCGTTTTACTGTAAATTTTCCGTTGGTAATGAAATT
This sequence comes from Phyllomedusa bahiana, assembly GCA_025379985.1. NCBI lineage: Eukaryota > Metazoa > Chordata > Amphibia > Anura > Hylidae > Phyllomedusa > Phyllomedusa bahiana. The sequence goes on along the minus strand of JAODAL010057719.1, from coordinate 6,085 downwards.
CATACACTGTATTTTTTGAACAATCTATTTTTTACTCTTTATTCATTTTGAGTTTATAATTTAAAGGGGTTTTCTCGCTAAAAAAGCCCATATCTTAAATGATGGGACAAAAAAATTAAGCCTTTTGCAATTTGGGTTTGCATACCTAAGTTTCTTAGTATACAAATTGACTAATCTGTGCATTATGCTATTTCCCGCAGCAGCTGGACGGGGCACTCCCCCTTTTCTGTGTTGGCTGATGATATGTCATTCAGTCTGTTCAAATGCCCCTTGGACGGGAAAGCCTCTGTGCTGTGATTGGCTGCCTGCACTCTGTGCTTATCCCCCCGAGCTGTTTAAAACAAAAATGAAAAGAACTGCCCGAAGGGCGGTCGTGTACAATAAAGGGTTGTCTCAGCTCCTCTCTATACTCATCTCCCTGTGATGATATATGTAAAGGATCTGGGCAATTACTGATCTCCCAAAGCTGATTCACCACTCCTTATATAAAACCCTTTCACGCTCACCCCTTCCCCCCCATATAACCGCCTTTTCAGTCTTCTTTCCACCTGCCTTTAAAGAGAGGGGGGGAGGGGCAGGGTCCTTTCTCAATTAGTTTCATCATTTCAGGGGTATTATGACTTTCTTACACCAATTAATGTTCTGGTTTCAGCAATAAGGTGTTCCGGTTTTAAGGGAGGCAGGTGACAGCTCCGTAACTGAGAACATTGTGGTAGCTGTGACTCCTCTCCCCTTCCCTGCTAACACAAATGATGATGTCACAACTCTTCAGTGAGGAAAAGCACACCTCCTGGAGGAAGCCTTTCCCACAGGGGGAAGAGGTTCGCCCTGGATTTGAAGCTGAAAAAATAAAACAGCTCAAGTCTAGAAAACATGTTAATGATAAAACCCCTTTAATTTTTGATATGTTTTAATTTAGATGTGAATGTACGTTTCCCGTCGGCCAAAAAAACGGCTAGGTATGTCAAAGGGCACTTTATTCAGGCGAAAAAGGGGGGCAAAGGGGGTATGGAATTACTGAATTTTCCATAGGGAGGGCCTAATGGGCCCTTTTTTGCCTAGAGCATCAGAATACTTGTCCAACCCCGCCCCAGTGCCTTTTTATATGGAAATAAAGTAAATGACAATAGAGCTTTTACTATTTGTTTGAAATCACTGCTTTATTTTGCCATAACTGCATGTGGTTTTTCCAATAGTCCCAGGATGGTTAGAGAGTTCATTATATTGTTTAGCACCCCTTTAAAGGGCAGGGGAAAAGGTAATTGGGCACATTGAGGGCTGAAGATGTCAATGAGTTCCTGAGGTTTCTGGTGCAGACATTTTTGAATGTGTAATGGGCGAGAAATTTTGATGGTAAAGGAGATAAGGTTATGATCAAAGGTACATAAGGAAATTGCAATGTTTTAAAATTTAAACAGGGACATAAGAAACCGATCAAAAATTTGTCACCCTTTTGGTGGAGAATTTGAGAGGCCCCAAAGGGAAGGGTAGGGAAAAAAAATGAGGGGGTGGAAAGGGGAATGGGGTCGTCAATGGGATGTTGAAATTAACCATGTGAGAGTGGGTATTTCAGATAGAGGGAATGAGGGAGCCAGGAAAAATGACCCGAAATGCCCCTGGGGAGCTAGGGGTTCTGTATACAACCAATACTCTTAGAGAAAATGGCAAAAAGGGAGTCTGAGGGGTGTGGACATAAAAGGGGGGGAGGTGGGAAGGGTGCAGGGGGAATAACTTGGTAAGTTAGTGTGGAGAAAGAATTTATGCCAACCCTTTCCAATCTGTTGTTTACAGGTTCTGGGTGTGTGTGAAGTGTAGGCTACCATAGGTGAGCGCAACAAGGGAAGCAGTGTCATTGTTGGAGCCATGTTACTGTGAGAGCTAGCAGGTTGAGGGAGTTAGAAAGGAACAGGTCATGAACAGCATTGAGTTTGTTACAGACAGATTGGGAGTTCAGGAGTGCAAATTTAAAATGGGCAGGTAAAGAATGAATTTGATGCAGATTAGCAAGGTTTCTGTGGTAGGCAGAAGAGGAGGTGGAATTAGTAGTAAAGGAGGGTGGGCCAGGGTTCGGAAAGATATCCTCTGTAGCGAGAAAGCAGGAGAATAAAAAGTGGACAGCAAAAGGTTCAGTGAAGTACATGAGTGGTTGTACCATGTGCTGCACATAGAGGGGGTTGATTTTGGGGTAGGTTGGAAAAGGTAAAATAGTGGCAGGGACGTGAATATGGGTATATAGGTGAGGAAAGGAGGGAGGAGCTTATGTGGAAAAAATTCTCTGGGGGCATAACCGGGTGGTAGCAAATGCTATGATAGAAAATACTTTAAAAGTTCACTTACTCACAAGAAAGAAAAAAACCCTGGCTACTTTATCCCCAAACTTCTATCCCAATTCTGTCTAATTAATCTAAAACATTTAAAAGTTGCATTTAAAAATCTGGAAATTTTCAAAATCGGCAGAAGACCTAAGGGCAGACAAATCTGAGGCCTCAATGCAGTTACACATACCCAAAAAATATAAAAAAAAAAAGCACAAGGAATTATAGCAGGTGGTCAGTGCTGGGTTTGGAGTAAACAGTTAACAAACTGAAAAAAAAAAAGGTGTCAGATGCAGTGATTTGGCGGCTTTAAAGCTGTACTTAGTGTTGAGTGAGAGAAGTTTTTAAAGATTTCTTTGATTGAATGGGGGTGTACCATAAAATGTACAGATGGTACATTATACATTAATTTTATTTTAACCTGAGTGTCCCAAAAATTGAGTGTACCAAAAACATAAAAGGGTTCAAAAGTGTGATTGGTGATTGTTTTGGGTTTTTGATATTTTTCATGATTCAGTTAAAAAGGAAATTAGGGGATTTTGATAAAACCCGCCCCGAGTATAGGAGGCACCTATTTTTGCCAAAAAGGGGAAAAGCTTATTGACTCGGTAAAACCCTAGGGGGGAAAAGCAGGGGGTATGGTGAATTTTAAAAAAAAAAAATAGATCCCAAATAAAATTAAAGGGCATTTTTTAACCCCCAATAGGAAATTAAGGCTGGTTAGGCAGTTTTAATGCCCCCCATGGAAGGTTTTAGGAGGTTAAGGCAGTTTTAATGCCCCCTAGGAGTTAAGGCGGTTGATTTTTTTAGTTCCCTTTTGCCTATATGTCCCCATAGGGGTATAGGCAGGAAATTTTCCCCCTAGCGTTATAGGAGGTTGGCCCCCTAGGCGGTTTTGGGAGTATAGGGTTATAGGCGGTTAGCCCCCTAGGGGTTTTAGGAGTATAGTCCCAGGTGGGTTTTATAGCAGGTATAGGTCGTTATAGGCAGGTATAGTCCCCTAGGCGGGTTTATAGGTCCCCCTTAGGTAGGTTATAGGCAGGTATATTCCCCTAGGTGGTTATAGGCGGGTATGTCCCCTAGGTGGGTTATAGGCAGGTTAAGTTCCCCTTAGGTAGGTTATAGGAAGGTATAGTCCCTAGGTAGGTTATAGGCGGGGTATAGTCCCCCTAGGTAGGTTATAGGCAGGTTAGTCCCTAGGTAGGTGGGTATAGGAGATGGATATAGTCCCCTAAGGTGGGGTTTATAGGCAGGTATAGTCCCCCTAGGTAGGTTATAGACAGGTATAGTCCCGCTGGGTAGGTTATAGGCAGGTATAGTCCCCCTAGGTAGGTTTAGGCAGGTATGGGTCCCTAGGTAGGTTATAGTCAGGTATAGCCCTAGGTAGGTTATAGTCGGTATAGTCCCCCTGGGTAGGTTATAGGCGGGTATAGTCCCCTAGGTAGGTTATAGGCAAGGTATGGTTGTTATAGCCAGGTATAGGCCCACTAGGCAGATATAGGCAGGCATAGGCAGCGTTTTAAAAAAAAAAACCAACTTACCTGGCTCCCGCTGCTCCGCTCCTCGCTGTCGGCTCCGCTTGCTCTCCTGGGTCTTCTCGGCACAGGCTGGTGATGTCATCAGGCCGCGCACGCAGCGTGATGATACGTGCTGCCTGTGCCGGAAACTCTGGATGGCCGCGAGTCTGCGGCTCCCCGGAGTCCACTGCGGAGCAGGGAGTGCTCGCTCTCTGCCCCGCAGTGGTATTGTTCACTTGTAGGGCCCGGAGGAGTCGCATACAAGGGGAAAGGAGATAGCCGACAGCGCCGGGCCCAAACACAGCGCCGGACACTGTCGGCGGTACTCGGCGTTAGGTTATATGCGCTCCCTGAGGAGCCGCATATAACTGAAGCGTCCCTGTCGGCGCACGGGCCATCGCAGGCCCGAGCGCCGACAGGTACTCGAGTATAACCCGGGGGGGGAAATTTTCAGCACATTTTTTGTGCTGAAAAACTTGGCTTATACTCGAGTATATACGGTAAGTGGCCCATTTGAAATAACCTGTTTCCTTTCACAGATTACTAAATAAATGTGGCACCTGAGTTCATCAACATACTCTATAAAGCTCAGCTGAAAATGGCAGTCAGTGCAGAGTATAGATCTATGGATCATAACTAGTAACAATATGTTGGATTATTCTGCCCTGTCTATGTTGTCAGTTGTGTCGGGATTTAAGTATCTTGTTTCTTACTCAGCCTTGCTGGCCTAGTTTTGGACCTTGCAGCTTTTGAGATATATATATTTGCTATTTGTCTAGTTTCTGTTGGGGTCTGCCCAGGTCTCTCTAGGTCCTAAAGCCACTTTCTGTATTAGGTTCAGTTGTTAGCTTAGGGACATATTTGAGGAAAACGTGTTAGGCTATGTGTACACAGCGCTGGTTTCTGGTCGGATTTTTGGTGGATTCAGTATTTAAAATCTGCCGAAAATCTGACTGTAACCAGTGCCCCATAGACTGCAATAGAAAATCTGTGCTGTAGTCTAGTTGGATTTCTAAACCGTCGGCCCTCTGTTGGATTCCCTTCGGATTTCCGTAAGTCAATGAACTGAGCCGGCGGACAAATCAGAAAACTGACCATGTTTTTTTTGCGAAACCCACACCAAAAACCACGGTTTGGTGATGTTAAAATACCATCGGATTTTCATGTCTCAATACGCAAGCAACGTTTTTTTGGTCTATTTTGCGCCAGAAATACTCTTGACGCCATATTCACAATGTGAATGAACTGTAATATACCAAAACTAGCCACATTATACGCTGGGCACAACACATTGTAATGCGCCTAAAAAGGTGCATTAAATATAGTAGTGATCATATGCTGTGCGCCTCCATTACGCAATATGCTTCGATAGGTGCAATACACACACTAACACTGATACGCTATGTGTGGCGATTGCACAATGCGCCCTTTTCGCCGCCATGCGCCTTTTTCACCACATTAAGGGCGACATGTTGCAAAATTGGCATCACCGCGGCAGTTTTTAGGTGCATTTAAACAGTGGAAAGTGCACCTGAAAGTACGAGCCTTTCAAAAATCTGCCGTTTGATATACCTGGCATAGTAAACTTAATGCGCCTAATATGGTGTCAAAAGTTTTTTTGGCGCAAAATAAACCAAAACTATGATGCATTCGTATTGGGACATGTCGCCTTAAAGGGGTTGTCTCGCTACAATGATTGGGTTTTAATTAAAAGATCTTTAAAAAACAAGCAGCTTTGCAATATATATTCATTACAAAAGTTCCTACTGATTTGAGTTAGCCCTGTTAGTAGTACTACATCAGTTCTCAATTTTCTATGCAGTGGACCTGTTGATCCTTTTCTTACTGGCTGTCAGGTCTGTTTGGACTCATCAGCCTTTGAAGACAGGTTGGAGCAGAGAGCCCCTCCACACAGAATGTTCTGTAGTGGAGGGAGGGGGAGGGAGGCTTGGCTTCTGTGTCAATGCTGCCTGGATTTAAACCCTGTGTGTGCCTGCTTCCTCCTGCTCTCTACACCCGATAGATGTGCAAACAGTGACCCTGTGTGTTACTTATAATCATGATGGGGTCTGTGGAACTTTTTACTATATAATACATATACAGATCAGGCATGTGAATGCTTCATGCTCTGGTGTACTAGTGACACATCTGAGTATAGTAAAACTTCACAGCTGCCTGTTTCTTTCTGACAGGTTTGTTGTTCGGGATGTGGAGATTGTAGTAAGCAGGGGATATAGGAACCTTGCACATTTT
>JAODAL010057718.1:0-22507 GCA_025379985.1 Phyllomedusa bahiana | reverse complement strand
GCCCTTTTTAGAGAGTGTTTGGTGTGCCTTAGTGTCGTATTGTTTAAACCCCGGTACCTCCGTCCGCCACGTTTCCACCTTGCCGCTTGCCGCCTCCCCCTGACCTTCCCCCCCTCTGACACGAACCTCTGCTGCCTGCCCAACCTTTCCCTGCCCCCGCTTCGCCTTGGATTAGATTTTGTACCACGCAGTCCCCCGGCCGCCCCCGCAAGCAATTCCCGTCGGGGTAACGACCTGGTAGTTTCACGCCGCAGAAAAGTCCACCCCGGGTTTGCGGGGGGCTTGGGAAAACTGGGGGCTACTTAATTTCCCTTTCCCCCTGGCGGGGCCTAGGTATATCGCTTGGGGGGTCCAGCGAACCCACCGCCCCCTTTTTAAAAACACTACACAAAATTTTAAAGGGTGTGCCTTTTTTAAATGCTAAATTGACACATTAGTGAATTTTAAATTAATGATTCAGATCACCATTCGGGATCCTATCTTTTCATTCCACCAAAGTCAAATTTGATATCAATGAACATGAAGTGCTTTTTTTTCTATGTGATGGGGGCAGGGACCTAGCAAATGCTGCCTTTTTCCCACCCAGAGTTGACTTTTTTGCAACGTGATCACTTTGATCAACTTATTTACCCTACCTTTTTAACAAAGCAGGATTTCCAAAGTAAAAAAACCCCTCGAAATTAGCTACCCTTTTTACACAACTCTTTAAGTGTGTGGTTTTTTAAAGGGGAATAGTTAATTCAAGAGGTTTCTTATGTTGATAGTCCCTGAATGTGCTGCATCAAAAAAGTAAAGATATTTCAGCGTACAAAAAAAACACAGGAGCCCTGATTTCTGTTTATGTAGAGTGCAAAATTTTTTATGGAAAATATTTGAAAAATTACTTTTTTCTTAAGGTGTAAAAAATATTTTTGGAACCAACCATTTTAAAGGGAAATGTGTTATCAAAAATGACTTTTTGGTTTAAAACTCACATTTTTATTTTAAACACTTTTGTAGGAATTTTTGGTTATTTTTTTTTTTTAATTTTCCAAAAAAATTTAAACATAAAGATGTAAGGCTGAATTACTAATTACAAAGTTTATAATGTGAAAAAGACACAGGTAAACAAGTCCCAAAGTGTTGATCCCCGAGGGAAAGGGAGTTGTCAATAAAACCCCTTTTAGATGAATGCTCTTCTGGATTTAATATGGCCGTGAGAATGAATCCCTGGATAAAAAATCTCATCATAAACCCCAAAACCATTTTTTTCAAACTGTATTTTTGGGCTTCCTACGCTTGCCTGAGGAGAGGCTTCCGTCGGCACACTCTGCCATAAAGCCCCGAGGGGGAGGGCTGCAGTATAGTTGATTTTTTGGAACTTTCCCCATTCCCAACTGCATCTCTGGGTCAGCCACAGTGATCTTTGGGGTTTTTTCTTTACCTCTCTCACCAAGGCTTTCTCCCCCCGATTGTTAGTTTTTACTGGGCGGTCCGTCATGGAACAGTTGGTCATCCAAACTTCTTCCCCTTTAGGGTTATGGGGGGCCACTGTGCTCTTAGGAACCTTGAGTGTTGCAGAAATTCTGTACCTTTCTGTAATTTTGTAACCTTGGCCAGATCTGTGCCTTGCCACAATTCTCTATATTTACTATTTTGCCATAGGCAAACTTAAACTCTATCAGTTCTCTATCTATTAAACGCTAAAAGCGTAACTTTTTTATTATAATCTAACTCTTAACCTCTATACACACTATTCTTAAAAACCTGATCACTATCCACAACAATAAACCCTTTTTGCTTCTGAAAGAGGGAATAACTCCCTTTCTATCAATCAGGTCTGGTGGAACCCCACCTATTAACATAGAGCCATATATCTATAGCAAAGGTACTTAAGCTTCAGTAAGGGATCCCAAGCCAACTACCTTGGCAGTTGTCCTAATCTCATAGACACAGAACAAATAAGGCCCCCTTTGGTGACTCCGTCTGCAGCAGGTGACACTTGTAGAAAGAGTGAGAGATCATCAATTTAAAACGTCATGCCTGACCTCGCCGACATGTTTTCTCCATCTAACTGCTTTATCAAGGCTTAAGTCCGATCACATGTGTCCTGAGCTCACTCCTTTTATATCATGTTAGGTAAACAACCCATTCAGGTGCTCACCAATTAGCCATCAAGAGAATCCACATAAAGCCCACTCCCCCTTCCGCGCGTGCACACTCATAACAGTCCCTGCTAAAGCTGCCACCAGCCTCTCATGAGCCAACAACCTCAGTCAAATTCGCCATCTCATAACGGCCTTTGCGCCCCATCTTACTGTACTGGGCCTGCCAATGCACTGCACCAACAAACACACAGCCCCTGACCTGTGATGGGCTTCAATCTCACTTCTCTCCTCTCATATTTATTGCAAGTGCGTGCCCTCACCTAGAATGAACTAAGCAGACTAGTTATCACATTACACAGCAACACTCCTCTTTGGTCAATTCCCATAAACCCCTTCTCTTCAATATCCTAATATGCATATTCATTGGGAATATAAACCTCCACTGTACAGTAACCCACTGTCATATTATCTTCCATAAAGCTCTTCCTCCTATGTAATGTAATATCATATTCATTCCAATAGAGCTGGCAGGCCCCATTAAAATACATGTTCCACAGCATTGTATAGTATTGTCTCAAGACTATATTCATAAACTACTTCTCTTTCACATGTTATATTCATTCTCATTTTAATAATACTGTAGGCTCTATGGCCCCCCCTCCCTCCCACAGTCTGACCTCACAAGTTCCCTCCCCATTGAAGATTCTCTCCTACGGCTCACAGCTAGCCATTCAATCCACCATATCATGGAACAACAAATCTCCACATACATGAGTACATACACGAACAGTCCCCTGCAAAAGCAACACACATGCATCCCTTATTTGTTAAATAGAAACCGTGGCCTCAGGTGAATGAATATCTGTCATCATTACAGGACCCAGACAATGAGGAAAAACTAGAGGCAAAAGGGGGATAGGAGGAGGGTGGGGAAGTGGCGCAGGGAGATGGAAGGGAGGGGAAAAAAACCCAAAAAAAACACATAGTATGAACTCTGATGCTTCCATAGTCAAATATTCAACTGTGCTATATCCACTTGACCGTACTTAATCACATATATCATGTACAGTGGAGTTTATATTCCCAATGAATATGCATATTAGCTATTGAAGAGAACGGGCTTATGGGAATGCACAAAGAGGGCCGTGTGCTGTGTAATGTGATACCCCTAGTCTGCTAGTTCATTCTAGTGAGGCACGCACTTGCAATAATATAAGAGAAGAGTGAGATGGAAGCCCATCACAGTCAGGGCTTGAGGTGTTTGTTGGTGCAGTGCATTGGCACGGGCATTACAGTAGGATGGGGCGTCAAGCCCGATATGTAGAGGCGAATTTGACTGAAGTTTGTTGTCTCAAGAGAGCATGGTGGCATCTTAGCAGACATTTATGATGTGCAGCGGCGGAAGGGGGAGTGGGCGTTATTGTGGATTCTCTTGATGTCTAATTGGTGAGCACCTGAATGGGGTGTTAACCAACATGATATAAAAGGAAGTGGAGCTCATACCACATGTGATCGACCCTAAGCCTGATAAAGCCAGGTTAGCTGGCGAAACGTGTCGGCGAGGTCAGGCATGAACGTTATGAAATTGTGATACTCACCTCTGTCTACCAAGTGTCACCTGCTGCAACGGTGTCACAAGGGGGCCTTATTTGGTTCTGTGTCTAGAGATTAGGGACGACTGCCCAAGTAGTTGGCTTGGGATCCCTTACTGAACTAGTACTTTGCTATAATATAAGGGCTCTCCTGTAATAGGATGGGGTTCCACCAGACTGATGGATAGAAAGGGAGTTATTTCCCATCTTACAGAAGCAAAAAAGGTTAAATTATGAGGATAGAGATCAGGTTTTTAAATAGTGTTATAGATCTTAAGAGTTAGATATAATAAAAGTTACTTTTGCGTTTAATAGATAGAGAACGATAGAGTTTAATTTTGCCTATGGCAAAATAGCAAATATAGTGATCAAAAGTCACTCTTTGTTCTCTTGCGAGATTCCCAATTTTTTGGATATTTGCCACAATTCTGTCTCTGAGCTATTTGGACTGTTCCTTATGTCAAGATGATAAATCAGATGTGTAAATTATCTTTTGTTCCACTCCTTTATCCAATTAAATGTCTCCTCCGAATTATATTATTATTATAGCTGTCGACGGCCGGAGCTCGAGAAATACGACCCACACCTTCCATTTGGGATATAAATCTGCTTTAATCACAGTAAATTACATTCCAATAGAACTTTTTAATCACATGACTGTTCTATCACTACATGATTGGCTAATTGGCGGTTGCTAAGAGGCAAGTTATAATTTGCATGTACATATGAAGCATTAGCTGATATGACACATTCACAAATTCTCCTCTGTATCATCTGGGGGGAAGGAGGAAGGCCTTGAATCTCTTGCTGTTAGAGGCAGGCACTGCATCCATCTCAAGGAAAGCTGTGTTGAAGATAACTGAAATAACGGCAGACAGAAAGCAATTAGAACTTAATACTAACTCAATGCTAAAGATATGATGATAGAACTGATTCAATGTTTTTCTTTCTCTAAATCATCAACTTGACACTTAGACCTCACGATTCTCATGTGCTCTGACATACACTGTGAGGTCTTATATAGACAGGTTTCATAGTTTCATAGTTTGTAAGGCCGAAAAAAGACAAGACGTCCATCCAGTTCAGCCTGCTATGTTAAGGTGTTGATCCAGAGGAAGGCAAAAACCCCCAATGAGTTATAAGCCAATTGTCCTCATTTTAGGGAAAAATTCCTTCCCGACTACAATCTGGCAATCAGAAAAAATCCCTGGATCAATGACCCCTCTCCTGAATCCTAGACACTATAACTTGTTATATTATTACGCTCCAGAAATGCATCTAAACCATTTTTGAACACCGTTATTGAATTCACACATGACAAGTCCTCTGGCAGAGAGTTCCACAGTCTCACTGCTCTTACAGTAAAGAATCCCTTTCTATGTTTATGTAGAAATTTTCTTTTCCCCCAAGACGTAGAGAAGCCCCTTGTTCTAGATACAGCCCTGGGTATAAATAAATCTTGGTGTATTTAAACATATTTATTATGTCCCCCTGAAGCTGTCTTTTCTCTAAACTAAATAACCCTAATCTTGCTAATCCTTCTGGGTACTGTAGTCCACCCAGTCCTTTTATTATTTTTGTTGCCCGCCTTTGGACCTGTTCAAGCTCTACAATGTCTTTCCTGTGCACTGGTGTCCAAAACTGTACCAAAATTCCATGTGTGGTCTAACCCAGTGACTTGTTATAAGGGGAGAATAATGTTCTCATCATGTGCCTCTATCCCCCTTATAATACACCCCATGATCCTCTTAGCCTTGGCAGCTTTTTGGGCCTGACACTGGCTGCTACAGTTGAGTTTACTGTCCACAGGATTCCCAAGTCCTTCTCATTTTCACTTTTACCCAGTGTTTTTCCATTTAACATGTAATCCTGTAATAATTTTTCTCCCCATGTGCATAACCTTGCATTTATCTGTATTAAACCTCATCTGCCATTTCCCTGCCAGGCTCCAACCTATCCAGATCTCTTTGTAGTAACACATTATCCTCTATTGTGTTGATTACTTTACAGAGCTTAGTATCGTCTGCAAAGATCGATATTCTACTGTGTAATCCCTGTGTAAGATCATTAATGAAAATGTTAAAGAGGATAGGGCCCAATACTGACCCTTGTGGTTTCCCCAAATTTGTAACAGCGATCCAGTCTGAGTATGTACCGTTAATTACTACCCCTTTTTTTTCTATCAGTGAAACCAGTTGCCTACCATTTGCACACATTTTCCCCCAGTCCAAGCATTCTCATTTTATTTACCCAAACCTTTTATGTGGCACCGTATCAAATGCTTTAGAAAATTTTAGATATATGACATCCGTGCTCACCCTGATCCAGTCTAGCACTGACTTCATCAGTTATACATTTATTTTCAGTGAGATACTCCAGGATAGCATCTCTGAGAAAACCTTCAAACATTTTACCTACAACAGAGGTTAAGCTTACCGGCCTATAGTTTCCTGGATCACTTTTTGACCCCATTTTGAATATTTGGGACCACATTTGCTTTGCGCCAATCATTTTGGAAATTCCCGGTTATTAGACAGTCCATAAATATTTAAGAATAGGGGCCTATCTATGACATCACTTAACTCCCTTAGGACACGTGGGTGTATGCCATCTGGACCTGTGTGTGCCTTTCTTAATCAAGTCCAATCAGTTTAATTAAACACAGCTGTACTCCAATGAAGGAGTAGAATCATCTCAATCAGAAGGAAATGGACAGCATGCGAGTTAAATATGAGTGTCACAGCAAAAGGTCTGAATACTCCATGTGATATTTCACTTTTTCTTGTTTAATACATTTGCAAAAATATCTACATTTCTGTTTTTTTTCTTTCAAGATGGGGGAGGAGTGTACATTAATGAGCCAAAAAAATGAACATTTTGATCTTACCAAATGGCTGCAATGAAACAAAGAGTGAAAAATTTAAAGGGGTCTGAATACTTTCCGTACCCACTGTTTACTCTTCATGAATTGCTTATGCGTTATCACTATTTTTGTTATGAGTTCTATTGTGGTTTTCCTAAAAAAAACATAGTGAATAGGTGTGCACTTTTTTAGCATTTATATTTACTTTATTTGTGCATGCACTGCTGTAGTTGTTCAAGTGCAATACTGCATCATGATACATGCCACTATTTTTACTTTGCTGCCTCCATTGAAACATGGGCCTGTGTGTCTTACCTGCTGTGACAGGTTTAATCTTTCAGAAGTGCTATCTTATGCTTCGGACATGCACAGTACTTTTTTCAGTCACTGATCTACACCTTTCAGACAAACTTTCATTTGACTAAATGTGCCATAGCCCTCTAAATGGGTAAACTTTTCAGGTACCTAATCATACTTTTAAACAAGTGGCAAAAATTACCCTATTATGACTATATTTTATAAGTCTATCTACGTAGCCCTGAGAAATCCAGGATTTCTGCTAATACACATAGGGTCTCCTTGCTTTCCTTCATTTATTTTGCTTTGCACAATTCTGCCTTTTTTATTGTGTTATTCTGCAACATATTGTGCATTTTTCTCATACTTTTTCTCATACTTTAAATTTTGGACTTAATTAATGCAAATGTACTAGGAGGGGGTTATGCTTTTGTATGGCACTTATTTCGATTCCCGCAACATGAGACTCTTTTATCCCCATATTCTTTTGGGGATTTTATAAAATTGTTTTTAAAGTGTTTTTTCCATATATTAATAAAACCTATTATCTTTATTCACACTTTTTGGTAGTAGGTTGTTTTGTGGTGATATTTGATTATTGGAATTGGCCAATTTCAGCATGTCTAACAACGATTTTAAAATTTTTTGATCTCTTCTCCAACACCAAGCTGCATTAAGAAAAATGGAGCAGATAAAGAAACAAATTATATTTGATAGTATCTGGATTGTATGGAACAACAATTCAGAATTAAGTTGTAAATTACAGATGTTCAATCAAAGTTTCTGTTAAAAAACACTTTTAATCTGATTAGTCAGAAGCACACTATTTATGCTACAGACAAGTGACACACGTTACATGTCATTGTATTGTAACTTTTTGCTTAAAGGGGTGTTATCGTTTGAGCTGCTCGTGCTGTTCAGCTAATTTTCTCAGATTGAGTTTGAAATCCAGGGGCGTGTCTCTCCTGTCAGCAGGCGTGTCTCTCCTCCCAGGAGGCGTGTCTCCCCTCACTGAAGAACTGTGGCATCACCATTTTGTTTAAAGCAGGGGATGCAGAAGGTTGTCTGGATATAACAGCTCTGTAGGCTCCAAACTCCAGCAAGTACCTGTCATATGTCTTAGTTTACACACAACTGAAAGCCACACTGTTACTTCTATGGTGTTCATCCAAATTGTACTGACAACAGGCAAGATCTTTACTCAACTACAAATGTCACTTCAAGTAAAGATCTCTATTGCTGTCAATGACATGCGACTGGAAAACAATGGGGGGCGAAGCAAATCGCTTTGAGAGAAGGGCCCTGCCCGCTTGTAACTAACTTGGGCGGTGGTGCAGAGGGAGAGCAGTGGTTGACTTTTGCTTTTAAAACAACGGGGTTGGTAGTTCTAGTCCCTCATTGGGTATTTTTTTTTTCCCTCCTAAATTCTACACATATGTAGAGAGACCTAAAATATATATGTTAATCTCTATAATGGTATATATACACATACAGGGTTCCCCTATATCATTTTCTTTATCCCCCAGAATAAATGCCTTGTATCACGTATGTTGGAAGTGCTTGGTGTGACTGCAAGGATAGTACACTATAGAGGGGAGCTTTGTGTGTGTATATGAATAAAATTATAGATGTCTACACATATTTTTTCATATCTTTACATATGTGTACAAATTTTAAAGAAAAAACAAAAAATACCGATGGGGCTTGAACTCCCAACCTCTGTCTTGCAGGGCTGATCCCCTAAGCTCTCCACTACACAAGCAGCTTATACAGGCACAGTGTTGAATCCTTATGTTATACACTACAGATGATTACGTCATAAGGAGGCGGGGCTTGCATTCGATCTGAGGAACAGAACGCCTTCTTTTCCAAGTAGCAGCTTAAGGACTGGACCTGTGAGGAGGTGAATCAACCTCTTGGCAAAAGCCCCTTAAACAGCCAGTAATTGCCCAGAACCTTGACCCTAAAGCTGGGAGATGTACATAGAGCCAGCAGACCTTGGTTTCACTATCGAATTTAACAGCTCCGAGGGGAGTACACACAGAGTGTGCAGGCAGCCAATCACAGGGCAGGGGGGCGTGGCCGGGGCGTTTCTTGTCTAGGGGCGTATCCCAACAGGCTGAATGAAATCTCAGCCAATCACAGTGCAGGGGGCGTGTCTAGGGTGCGAGAATCGACCAGGGGGCGTTCTGACCAGCAACAGCAGAAATAGAAGACAGATGCTCATATCTGCTAAACCAAGTGACAGAGGTAATGCAACCCAATTACAAAAGTGCTTATTTTTACTGTCCCCATAATCTGAGACATGATCTTTGTAATGATAAAACCCCTTTAAGCAATAGTCAAACAATATTATTTTAGAACTAATGTTTCACCATAAATTTTATCCAAAATTTTGGTGCCACAACACAAGAACTGAAAGCAGCTGGAATAAACCCTTTCATAACATGAAAAACCTTTTTCCTTACTTGGTCACTCTATTTTGGTCCCTAATATCGCTGTTTGCAGGCATGTGTAAAGTTCCAAAAGAACCTGAAGCAGTTTTCACACACTACTGATATCTTGTGATATGTATTATGTATGAGTGAGTGAGGATGTTGGGGTGAAAGAAGTGTTTTATGGTGAACAAATGATGATTTTCAATGGAGAATGCATGATAAGAGAATGAAGTAAGAGGCTCCCGGCATTAGACCCAAGAGTTGATATTTTCTGAGTTTATTAAACACAGAATGAAAATAAGATCCATGGGTTATCTGTTATAGACTAAACGGAATGTAATGAAACACCACTATGTGGATTGTTTCTTTCCCTATAAGAATGAACACATGGGAAACTGTTTTTGCCATTCTCTCTGTTTTGGGAAAATTTGATAGATCAAAAGCTGCAATTCCTAGTATGCCAGTGTAGGCATCCCTTACAACAGAAGTCATGTAAAGAAATACCTTCTCGATTACTACAGGTTGAACTGTGGATAAAGGCATTGGCCAGTTATAACTGTAGGTAGGGGTAACAGTTTCAGTACATCACCAAATTAGGGTTAAATTAGGTTTTAAAAAAATAATCCAAACTCTGAACATTTTATGCAGCACTGTTCAATCCATCATTCTTAAATGGAAGGAGTATTAGGGTATGTTCACACAGCGTATTGCGGCACATACCGTACGCACTGCAATACGCTGGGTGTTTTCGAAGTATCCGCATACTTGGCTTGGTTGGGACAGTATACAGATAATTGGAATTGGTCAGTATCAGCATGTCTAATGAGGGTCCTCATGCCAGCTGCATGAAATATAGAAAATTTGAACTGATAAAGAAGTCTATAGTGTCTACATGCCTGTTTTTGGATTGGTTGTAACAAAAATTCAAGATAAGGTTGCAGATGTGTAGTCTAATTCTCTAAAAATACTAACAAGATTTGCAGGAAGTGCACCCTTTATACCACATGCAAGTGACACATGATTCAAGGTTCTGTATTGTAATTTTGTTAAGTAATAAACAGTTAATAATATTAATTTAGAACTACTGTTTTACAGTTCTTTTTATTCATAATTTATACTGAAATGACTATCATTGCTTGAAATAACTGATTTATAAATTTATTATTCACATAGGGCTCTAAAGCCCAGTTTTTAGCAACAAATTTTCAAGTGTTTTCATGGCAACCACTTTAAGCACATCCTTGTGTTCACCATGTGTACATGCTAATTAGTCACTAAAGAAACCATTGTCATTGTGAAAGCACAGCTGAAACCTGTAAATGAGTTTAATAAAGTAAATACAGATTTTGGGCTCAGCAAAAGCCACAAGGAATACAAAAGGCAGTGATTTTAGATGTTTGACACATATACTTGCAAAAAATTCAAGATGCCCCCTATTGAATTGAGTGAGGGTGAACGGAAACCTTTACCTTAAAGTGTATACAGTAAGTGGAACCCAAATGAAGATTGTTTTTATAATTTTCCATAATGAGGCGTTGATATTGTGGATTTGTACTGACCTGTGTGGGGAAGTGCTGTCCGAGTTGGGGAAAAATCTATAAAAACAGTGTTAAGGATTTCCCTTTTTAATCCATTCCTGATCCAGTTGCTATCTCTGTTCCAAATTATGGTATAAGTTTGCTGTAAACAGCTGGGATCCCAAGAATCACCATCCACACAGATTGTCTGGAAAGCAGTTCTGTTTAATACAGGGAAGTACATGAGATTTTATATCACTTGTTACATAAGCATTTGTCACAGTATGTGTTGTTTGACCATTGGTTAATTAGCTTTTGGGGATTCAAGTTTATAAGCAAATCAAATACATATTCATATATGGTGATATATGTCACTCCTTCATTTCTGCATGCGTTGCAAAATATTGCACAGTCTCAGCAAAATACCATTTCCTCAAATGGAGTTTTTGTTCAGTGAAATAGTCGGGTTGGGTTTTGGGGTTTGAATGTACCTGCGCCATCTTTGTCTGCTTTTGCTGAAAAAAGCTAATTTATTTGTGGCCATTATGAGCCCCCTACGTTATTTCACATTTTTAAGAACAAATCTTTCCGGGAGGCAGTTTCCTTGCAAAAGTTTGCACCCCGGGGTGTAAAATATCGATCAAACTGGTCGGGGAATGAGATAAGAAGGGGGTTTTGCACACAGTATATAGGGGTTTCCTAATTAACAATAATATGAAAGGACAAAAAATTCTAATGTTTTAATCAATTTTTAATAAATTTCCCCAAACCCCCAACAGCCCCCCCCTAAAACTTTAAACTCTTTTCCCTCTTCCCCCTTTTTAAACTTAGCTGGGAAGAAATGTGCACCTTTTTGGATGGCTACATGGACAGGTGGAGCGTAATAAACCCCTGCTCACTCCCGACGTCCAAGGGGGCGTAACTAACGTCCCCGGGCCTTTCACATTGCCTCTGATGATGGGATGACGGGGGGGGGGGCTACCTTAGAGCAGTCCAAAGCGTGACAATTTAGGATTGTTGCCAATCCAACTAGGGAAACCGGTATTTGGAAAGATTGTAAATTTTTATTGGGTTTACGGGAAATATGGGGGAAAAAGCTGATAAAATTTTCTAGGGTCTGAAAACAAAAAAAACGGTACCCCTAAAAAAACCTTTCCCCACTTTATATTCTCACAATCCCCCCTTGTGGGGTTCCTTAAGATCTTGTCCAAAGGGCTGGGCTTTTTTGTAGGCCCACAAGGGGATAGGGGTTCTAATTGCTCAACTACTTTGCAGGATATCTCGGCTGTGGTTTAAAACAAATCTCTGTTGTTTATAATGGTACTTTTTTACCCAAATTAATCTTTTTTATCCTTTATTTTTTTTTTTTTGGTTTCGATCCTGTTTTTTTTCTATCCATTTTTTGAATTCACCAGCCAACCCCTGGGTTTTCCCCTTGTATTTTACACACAGCCAAAAACAACAAAAATTAATAAAGGATAAAGGATTGTTTCATGATGACTGTTGGCTCCACTAGCTTCTCACAGTGTGGGGCCCATGAACCCAAATAGGTTTTCCCCTTCTATTTTTCACTGATTTAGGACCCAAAGAACTTGGTATGTTCCTTTTCAAATCATTTCCCGGGGGACCTTTCCATCCTTTTTTTTTAAACCCAAAAAAAGTCAGAGGCTGGAGTTTATGAATGGTTTGGTCAGAGTCTAAAATGAACAGAAAAAAAAACACGGAAGCAGGGGTTTAAATTTCAATTCTTTACACAAGTTTACAAGTTTAAAAACATTTTTCACAATGTTACATTTTTCCTGCAATCAATATTGGGAGGGAAACCCCCCTAACCTAGGTGGCCCTGAGAACAATATTTTTGGGGGTTGAGACCAGGGGGCCCCTTTTATGGGTGTTTCTGAAAGTACGGCAAGGTGGTTTCGCCATGGAAAGATGCTTCCTTGCTAGCTTTAAAATTTTGTTTTTAATTGTGGCATTCTTTTTTTGTTTTTTCCCCCGGGGGAAAAACTCGTGGAGGGGAATGGGGTGGGGAGAGGCAGCTCCTATAACTTCAAACATTCTGGTTTTCCTTTTGCTGTGAACCCCAGGCCCTTGGTTGACTCAAAAATTTTTCGGGGTTCCCAAACTCCCCACCCCAAATTTCATCAGAAAATTTTTCCCCACTTACTCTGGAGTCTACAGGGACGAGTAGCCCGGGGCCACCTAAGACTGTTTTCCCCTTGGGTAATTAAGGGGTTTTACGATCCATTGAAAAGTACAGAGGTTCAATTTGTTTTTCTTTTTGTGCTTGAACTAATTCTTTGGGTTGCAATGATGCATATTTCACCTCTGATACATTAATTTAATGGGTTTTCTGGGTGCTAAGATTCCGGGTTATTGAAAATCATTGGGTTTTGTTCTTCTATGTATAGTTTAAACCCCTTTGTACAACACTGGATACAATCTCGGGTAACAAAGTTTATATCTTTTCCCCCCAGAATCCATCTTGGTGTACCCCCCTCCTTCTTCCTCCCAACCCCCCCCCCTTTTTTCCCTTTGGGGTTGTTGGGGCTTGAAATTGTTTCTAAAATTTAAAACATCTGGGTTCAGCATGCCCTGTTCTTGGTTCTGTTCCCCATTCTTCTTTCCTCTTTCTTTTTTTCTTATTCTTTTTTCCCCTTCTGCTTTTTTTCTTCTCTTTTGGTACATTAACCCAACCTTGTTTTCCCGAACTACTGGGAAAAATTACAGCCTTGCAGCCTGATAAGCATTGTTTATGTTTTTTCGCATCCTCTATTCTTTTTCCATGCCCTGATTTCAAAAGCCAGGGGCGGCATCTGGAGAGCGTTCATAAGGCCTAATGGCTCGTTGTTCTTGATTGGGCCCACTAGCTACTGGAAACCTCACGGGGGGGGCCCATTTTTAAGGCAAAAGGGCTACTCTGTACTGGGGCGGGGTTGGTTTTTAATGTTGACAGTCTTTCCTTGCAAGTTCAAGTTCAGTCCACCCCTGGGGTCTGCGATTTGGTGACACCAAAAGGTAAAAGAAACACCCTCAAGTTTTCCCACAAGTAACCACAGCAAATTCTGTAGGAATCGTCCTTGTTTTCTCATACTGGACCCCTCTGAAAAAAAAGACAAATCAGGGTTTCCAGTTGGAAACAAGAAGTAGGAAGGTGGGAAGTTTCAGCCTCCATCTTTAAAGGGCATCGACATGGGAAGGTCTTCTTTTCTTTTGTGTGATTCGGGTCTCCATTTTCCCCCCCTTAGAAGAAGCGGGGGGCTGGTTTAAAGGTATGCATCTCTTAAAAGGTGCATTTGCGGGCATCAGAATGACATTGTGGGCAAAGAGTTCTTCATTTGGGAAATTTTGGGGTTGCGGATTGTTTTCAGGACCCCTTTAGGTATAAAGGGGCCAAATAGTACAGGATGCCCCAAATTGATGTCTTGAGTTTGGTCAAGAAGGAGTTTTGCAGCAAAACAGTTGGGGCAAGTGGTTAAAAGGGTTTTGTGAGTATTTGGACACCCAGATCGGGACTCGAGAAAAAAGTTTTTTTTGAGTCTCAGGAAGCGGGCCTCACCTAAAATAAGTCGTGCATTTGAAGAAATTCCGGGAAAAGGGGCATAGAGATTTTTGCATCAGCTAATGTTGGGTATCCTTTGTGGGCAATATTGATTAAAAAAAGGGAACGGGGGTTTTTAGCAGGTAAAATTCATGGGGGGAGCACTCCTTTGTTCAGAAGGCAGGTTTTTGGTTTTTTTCCAAAAATTCTTGTCATGCTTCAAGGGGAATATTGGGGAAGCAGGAGGCGCGCCATTTTTTAAAGGAAAACATGGACGGGGCAACAGGAAGGGGGCCAACATCATCGGGACCTTGTACCAAACTTCGGGAAGACTAAAATAAGAATAATTGGGAAAGGGAAGGAAAAGGACGACAAAAAAAGCGGGGAGAGCTCCAGCGCGGGTGACTTCATAATACAGGAAATCAAAGCCCAAAAACTTCCCCAAGGGGGATCATATGGGATAGTAGCATTCTTTTTTTAAGAAGATCTGATCCAAGCAATTTAGTGGGACAGGTAGGCAAACGATAGTCTTGATATGAGTCTATATGCCCAAAAAGGGAACAGGATAGGTCAAGCGAGTTTTAGTTGGGCTCCATCCACCCCACGCAGGAAAAAATAAACTGGGAAAAGGATGACATCTGGAGGAATATCAGAATTTCAGACAGATCTGGGCCCCCTGTGTCTACAAGAAAAAGGGAAGTTTTAGGCCATTGATTGGGGAGTGACAGTCAAACAGGGAGAATGGCTTTCGAGGAAATTTTTTTAATGAAAAGGGCAAGACAGTAGACAAAGGCATCCGAAATCCCAGCTTGAGGGGGTAGGGAAATTTAACTGGATGGAGGGGGAGGGGGTGGGGCCCGTTTGGGGCCCTATATCAGAAAATTCTTGGAATTGAATGTAGTTGGTGTGAGGGTCTAGTGAAAGGTTTTTTTGAATATAGGGCTGCGTTTTTCTTGTTTATTAAATCTTTCTGTGTGGCCAAAACTTGTAAAGATTTGGACCCGTTAAGAGGGGCCCGGGGGTATGGATTGCCCCCCCTAAGTGGGGGTCTGGTTGTTTTGGGTATTGAACTAGGTTTGGGTTTTCCGGGCTTTAGTGTTAAATCTTTAAAAAAATTCCATTTCTTCTACAAAATAGCTATTCCGGAGCAGTCCCAAATTCATGCGTGGGACCGAAAGGATAGCATATGAAATATCCTGGATAGATTTGTTGTGGTTATTGTTTAAAGATGGTATCATTAGATTGTTTTGAAGCAAAACGCTTGGGGGCCCAAAAGAGTACCTGGGGCCCTTTGGGAATGGACAGAAATTGACTTGCAGGTAAATCCCCAATTTTTTGCACGAGTAGTTTCAAATATTACGAAGGTTTTAAGGAGCCTTTAAACAAAGGAAGAGGGTCTTGGACTTTAGGTTCAGTCAAATCCTTTCTGAAAAAAAGAAGTCATACGTGGAAAATTTTTTAACAGTTTCAATTCCCTTGATGGATGTAAAGGACATGACAAAAATTTAGCAAACTTCTTTCGCCCAGGAATGAAGGCGAAAACAAAATTCTTCCTGATGAATAGACAAGGTATCCCAATTTTTTTTCTTGTAGAGCTGATTTTAAAGATAGGCCGAAGGAACCCCCCTTTAATGTTGGAAAAGGTTTAAACTTTTTCCCGTTTTCGGATAAGTTTTCTGTATTTGGGAAATGACGTAAAATGGGAAGGATTCATATCAGGGCCGGAATTGATTTTAGCAGGTTTTTTGACCCGAAAGGGGTAAAGGGGGACTAGATGGGTGACTTTGGGTTGGTTTATTAGGGGTTTCGGAAGGGCGGGAGAAACAGTGTTTGACAGGATCAAGCCTTCGACGCAAAAAGGAACTTAGAATCCTCTGCAGTATCCTCGGGAGTGCCCAATTGAGAATAGGGGCACGATGGGAAGGTTATAAAAGGTTTCTTGAGCTAAGCAGAGGGGAGATGGTTTTGGATTCTGGGGGGCACCACAATGATTCTGATGGGTGCACTGCATCTTGTGAATAATTTGGAAGAAAAATTTTGGGTATCAAATGGCCCCAGGTAGGCCCTGACCCCGGGAACTGAGGATAAGGGGCGGGTGAGGGTGGAAAAATGGCCATCGAAGTAGGGAAGTTGGGGTTTACAATTGGGCCCACCCAGGAAGTGAGGAATTGTCCCTTAATAGGGGCCCACAAAGGGGAAAAGAAGGATTTACTTACCCAAAATGGCTGCCTACGAGGAAGAGGCAGGGCTTTGTTTAGTATCTCCGGTAGGAGGGAGAGTGAGCCACCCAAAATGGGAAGGGGGGGAAGTTGATGTCTCCACATTGGGGGAGACGGGGGAAAACGGGAGGGATGGGGTTGGACGTCCCCCCCCCACAGCTAAAACAATATTCACAAAAGGGGTTCTGTTGCCACAAATTGCAGGACCAACACGGGGGTCGTAGGGAGGGGGGCTGGCTAAGAGCATACATAATGATTAAATTCCCCCCCTTTTTTTTGCATTCAACTTTAACATAAATTTTCCTTTCGATGCGATGCTGTTCTATGCCAAAACTAAGGCGGTTTGGTAAATTTTTTATCATCCAGAACCCTTTAAATCCTTCAAAGCTGCCCCATTGGTGAACTTGTAAACGCCCACTTGGGGGTAAATTACAAATCTTCATTAATTTAGTACAACAAAAATATGTTTCTTCCCCCCCATGCCTTAAACCATGGAAGCTGTGAAACTTTAATCGCATTTTTTTTTGAATTAAATATTTCTTGAAAATAGCATAATAAAAACAATCAATCGGCGGGTGACGGCTCCCAATTTTCATTTAAAGAACGCCCTCGGGAGTATACCACTGTATCGGCTTGTATTTGAATGGGCTGGGGTATGGTGGATTTCCACTTTTGACATATATTACAGTCTGCGGTTACAGTGTAAAAAAAGGAACTTGTCTGAAATTCTTACTGCGCTTTTTAAAAAAAGGGAAATATACATCAACTTCTTAAAAAAATACCAGACTCCTGAACCTGATACAAAAGACATACTTAATATTTTAACCCTGACTGCTGTGGTACCACGTTTGAAAAACTCTACACAATCAACAATTTCCTAATACTTTCCCTAGCCACCGTGTCACTGAGGGTCCTTAGGCCACCGTCCACTACAGGTCACATACCCATTTACTCAGTTCACTGACCCTTAGGCACACACAGTCCCACTACAGGCATGTTTGGGCAGAAAACCTGGTTTTCAAAGACTTTAACCCAACACAAATTCCCCCCGACTAACTAACCTAACAACGCCGTACCCCCCCCCCCTGGAATAAAAAGAAAAAAAAAGGAAAAAATCTATCCCGTCACCACATGAACCATATTTAAAACCTCACAGAATAACAAGGGGACTACGTCAGACAATGTACAAATGAATACGACATCCAAACTACACCCAAGGAGCCCGACCTGGAAAAAGACAGGCCCAATAGGTGGGAACACAACCAACAGATCAACTTCCCCCCGAAGTCCGAGCCGGATAAATACAGATTTTTTAACCAGCCACTTAAAACCCGGGTTTTATGCTCGGGGGTGGGCGGACACTTGGGATCCTGGCTGCAGCATGCGGGTCGCCACACCTGCGATTGGCCCAGGGGCCCCCCGTTCGAAAAAAGCAGACACCAAAATGTTAAGTAGGATTTCCCTTTTTAAAACCATTCTGACCTTTCTTCTCTGTTCCAAAATTATGGATAAGTTTGCTGTAAACAGCTGGGATCCCAAAAATCACCACCACACAATTGTCGGAAAACAATTCTGTTTAAAACAGGGGAAATACATGAATTTTTTATCACTTGTTACTAAGCATTTTCACAGTATGTGTTGTTGACCCCTTGGTTAATTACTTTGGGGAGGCAAGTTTATAATAAAACAAATAATATCAATATGGGGTTTTACGTCACTCCTTATTTTCTGCATGCTTGCAAATATTTTTACTTTTTTGCAAAATACATTTCCTCAAATGAAGTTTTTGTTCAGTGAAATCCCTCTGGGTTGGGGGTTTTTTGAATTCTCTGCGCCATTTTGTCTCTTTTTCTGTATAAGCAAAAATTTGTGACCCTTTGAGTCCATACTTATTTCACATCTTTTTAGAACAAATCTATCCCGGAGGGAGTTTCCTTGCAAAAATTGCATTCCAGGTGTATAATATTGACAAACGTCAAGGGTAAAAAGATAAAGAATTTTATCACACAATAATATAGGATTCCAGAATAATCAATGAATTGAAAGGGACCAAAAAGAGTTCTAATGTTTTGAATCAATTCTTAATGAATTCCCACACCCGACAACAGCAAGAACCTGTTTAATCTTTCAGTTTGTGCCATACTAGATAATATAATGACACCTTCACTTCAAACTGTAGACAGGTGGAGAAAAAAAGTGGGGCAGCTCTATCGAGGGGACCCAAATTTCATATTCCATCCCCATGAATGCTATGAATAGTTTAATTATTTTAAACCCCCAATTTAAAAAGAAAAATTTTTTAAAAATATAAATATAAATTACACACAATCATCTCTGGTGTAGTTTATTAGGAAAGGGAAATAGATGCCGTCATGTTTTATTTTTGCTACTCTAGTTAGCTTTCTATATGTAGGGATAGCTAACTCAAGACTTTTACCATATATATTAGTCTTTTTGATTTTCCCTTGGTCATGAGATAGAGATTTTATCTGCTCTGAAACACACAGGTTGCTCTGGTTAAGTACATAATATTCCTTCCTAATTAGACAGAGAAGGTGTCAGGTTGTTGCAACAAGAACTTTATTGAAAACATGTAAACGTACAACAACACAAAAGAAAATGCGATCCACAACAGGTGGATCCTTGGGAATGTGGGGAAAAAAGAACCGGAAGTCCAGAAAGCTAAGGAATTAAACAAAAATAGACTAACCAAAACAAAACAGAAGTCCGTGTGGCCAGAGCGCAAACAGGAGACTAAAGCAAAACACCAGGCAGGAATCAGCATATCCAGGAAAATCTCAGGCTGCAGAAGGAGGAAATCAGAGGGTATAAATATTCTGCCCCAGCCAGGGATTGGCCAAGGAAATTAATCATGAAAGCCCCAAACAAAACCCTGGCTGAGGCTGGAAGGAAACAGAAACCCTTAAAGGGCCATACACCTTTTAGTGACAGTAAACTGAACAGCCCTTCCTCCCGCCGGGTCAACAGAATAAAGTGAGTCCAGTGCCCGGCTGATCGTGACAGTAGCCCCCATTTATGAGGGACTGTCGGACCCTCTAGATGTATAGTGGAATCCGGATCGTCGGGGGACGTGGCACTGGAGACCTTTCAGGAAGACATGGTACTTGAAAACAGACAGGCAGATATGGCAGTGGGCACAGGATCAGTGGCATACATGGCAGTGGGTACAGGATTGTGGCAGCGGGCACATGATCATTGGCAAACATGGCAGCTGGCACATGATCGCCAGTAGATGTGGCAGCAGGCACAGATCATTGACAAACATGGCAGCTGGCACATGATCATTGGCAAATGTGGCAGCGGGCACAGGATCATCGACAAACATGGCAGGGGGCACAGGATCATCAGCAAATGTGGCAGCGGGCACAGGACCATTAACAGACATGGCAGCAGGCACAGGATCATCAGTAGCTGTGGTAGTGAGCATAGGACCTTCAGTAGATGTGGCATCAGGCACAGAACCCTCAGCAGACATGACAGTGGGCACAAGACTGTCAGCAGACACGGCAATGGGCACAGGGCCATCAACAGACGTGAAAGCAGGCTTGTCTGAAAAAATTTTCAGGAACTCTGGGAGTTCCCTGCGTAGGGCAGCAACCACCTAAAAAGCCTTTGCTCTTGCCTTATATTCAGCCAAGATAAACATGACTGTGGACAAAACATGGATCCATTTTTTTTAGGTCTGAGATTATGTCAGGTTGTTGCGAAAAGGACTTTATTGCAAAAATGTAAACGTACAACAACACAAAAGAAAAACGTAATCAGCAAGAGTTGGATCCTTGGGAAGGTGGGTTAAAAAGAACCGGGCGTCCAGAGAGACGAGGAATAAAACAGAAATAGACCAGCCAAAATAATCCAGAAGTCTGGGTGGCCATAGAGCAAAACACCAAGCAGGAATCAGCTTGCCCAGGAAAATCTCAGGCCCCAGAAGGAGGAGACCAGAGGGTATAAATACCTTATCCCAGCCAGGGCTTGGCCCAGGAAATTAACGAAATAAAGTGAGTCCAATGCCCAGGGGATTGTGACAGCTGGGAGTGAAGTCAACATGGATGGAGCTCCCTCTTGGAGAAGATTCATTATCTTTAAAAAAAAAATAGCTTTTCTTGACAGATAAGCAATTGTTTTCACTCTGCAGAGAACTTGTAACTTTGTTTACTTAAGATTAAGAACATCATGTATGAACAGGGATGATGCATGCTTTGAGCCCAAAAAAACTGTCGTAGTGCTGTCCAATAAATGTATGCACAGTAGTGTTGAGCGATTACGTTGGCCATCGACCATCATCGACAAGATATTCGATGGTCGATGATAGATTATGATCGATGACCATTAAAGTCTATGGGAACAAAAACCTTTTTCTTCACCCAAAAAAGGGGTGGAGAGGCTGGAATTAACACCACAAACAGTCAATGGATACGTGCTAATTTTTACAAAACACTTTGGTTATAAAACCCCAGAAAAAAATCACAGACCCTTCACTATCCCTGTCTTCCCACAGCAGACCCAACCTGCATACCCACAATTAAAAAGGCCAGAAGGCAGTATGATTTGAACCATCATTTTTTGAATGGGCATTGAAAATTCCTGTCCTGGGGGAAAAAGCATGACCCCAAACCCTTCGACCCCCCGATTTAAAAAAAATGCCGGAAAAAGGAGTCTTTCAACCACCCTTTAGTTTCACTGGGCATTGACTTACCTTCCTGGGCCACAGCAGACCCCCCAAACCTGCATGACCATTAAAAAGTCGAAAGGAGCTATCAACACCTTCATTTTAGTTGGAAACTGGAATTAAACATACCTGTCAATGGATACGTGCTACATCTTGGCTGACCCTAGTTAAAAAGGCCAAAGATTTTAAAAAAAAATGACAGACTCACACCCTGTCCTGACCCAGCATGACCATTAAACCTGCTGACCCCCAAAATTAAAAAGTGCCGAAGGAAAGGATCTTTGAACCATCATTTTACTTGAACCCGGACATTGAATATCCTGTCCTGGCAATCAGCATGAGCCCCAAACCTACATGACCCCAGATTTAAAAAGTGCCGGAAAAAGTAGTCTTTTAACCACAATTTAAGTTTCACTGGACATTGACTATTCCTGTCCTGGGCCACAGCATGAGCCCCAAACCTGCATGACCCACAGATTAAAAAGTGCCGGAAAAAGGAGTCTTTCAACCTCCATTTTAG
Source organism: Phyllomedusa bahiana (assembly GCA_025379985.1). Taxonomy (NCBI): domain Eukaryota; kingdom Metazoa; phylum Chordata; class Amphibia; order Anura; family Hylidae; genus Phyllomedusa; species Phyllomedusa bahiana. Next base: position 743 of record JAODAL010057718.1, on the reverse strand, counting down.
TTGAACTGGACATTAACTATACCTGTCCTGGACCGCAGTATGACCATTAAACCTGTCTGACCCTTAAATTAAAAAGTGCCGGGAAAAGGAGTCTTTGAACCACCATTTTAGTTGAACTGGACATTGACTACACCTGTCCTGGACCGCAGTATGACCATTAAACCTGTCTGACCCCCAAATTAAAAAGTGCCGGGAAAAGGAGTCTTTGAACCACCATTTTAGTTGAACTGGACATTGACTATACCTGTCCTGGGCCACAGCATGAGCCCCAAACCTGCATGACCCCAGATTAAAAAGTGCCGGAAAAAGGAGTCTTTGAACCACCATTATAGTTTCACTGGACATAGACTATCCCTGTCCTGGGCCACAGCATGAGCCCCAAACCTGCATGACCCCAGATTAAAAAGTGCCGGAAAAAGGAGTCTTTCAACCACCATTTTAGTTTCACTGGACATTGACTATACCTGTCCTGGGCCACAGCATGAGCCCCAAACCTGCATGACCCAGATTAAAAAGTGCCGGAAAAAGGAGTCTTTCAAACCACCATTTTGGTTTCACTGGACATATACTGTCCCTGTCCCGGGTAGCGCTTGCCCTCCGTATGAGTGCGGACCAATTGAGCTTCACTTGGAAATACGTGGTTAACGCTCCTGTTCCACCCAGGTGCCCTTTTTCTTGGCATTATTTTTCTCATTTACTCAACGTGCTGGAGGAAATTGTCTCTGTACTTTGTTCTCTGTCCG